>JACVVK020000400.1:230000-275000 GCA_018292915.2 Batillaria attramentaria | reverse complement strand
TTTCTAGAAGCAGGCTTACCCAGTTAGTCGCTTCGTTTTACACTAGCCTTGGTGCCATAATTATTACCTCGACGAAAGGCTTCGCGCTTGTCAGTTGCTTTATATCCTAATATAAACTACTGTTTTCAAGCAAGGAGTTATTATATTTCTATTGTTTTCATAGTAATGGAAACAGCATCATAGGACGGGCTAAATTTTCCACGTTCATAGGCAAGCATCTGTGGTACAAACGCACGTCACTGTCGATCTCCCGCAGAGACGATTTTGCAAGTGTAACTCTGACAGATGGGAGGGATGAAATTCCGCCAATAGAAGACAACGGTATAATTTACTATTCTCATGTTGAGAAGGCGTCAGTATTTAATAATTTCTTCGTTAGCCAGGCTCGGGTGGAAGGCCAAGACGACGACGTACCTACCTTAGTTGAATCTGTGAATTCTGCAGACAATATGATTGTGACTATTGACATGGTTAAAGGTATTCTTAAAGGTCTTGATCTGAAAAAAGCTGTGGGTCCCGATTTAGTCCATAATAAAATATTATCTCTTTCAGCTGACGTTCTGTCAGACTCACTTGTAATTCTGTTTAACCGTTCGTTGACTGAGGGTATTTTTCCTAATATATGGAAACAAGCTAATGTCACTCCAATCTTTAAGAAAGGAGAGAAAGAAAGATGTACTAATTATCGTCCAGTATCCTTACTCAGTTGTGTGGGGAAGGTAATGGAAAAATGCGTCCAAAAACATGTGTATGAATATTTGTCGACTAATAAGCTTCTCAGCACCTCTCAGTCTGGTTTCATTCCCGGTGATTGTACGGTTTATCAGCTGCTCACTATTTATGACGATTTCTGTCGGTCTCTTGATAACCAAGCAACAACGCAGGCGATTTTCTTTGACGTATCCAAAGCTTTCGATAAAGTTTGGCATAAAGGGCTCCTTAGTAAACTTTCTGCTATTGGCATAAGAGGAAATCTTTTAACTTGGTTTGAAAGTTATCTTTCTGGTCGCACACAAGCTGTCACAATCAAAGGTAGTAAATCTGATTACCTCCCCATTCACGCTGGAGTCCCTCAAGGATCTGTTCTAGGTCCCCTGCTTTTTTTAATTTATATTAACGATATTGCCCACGACATAGAGTCAACCATTAAACTTTTTGCGGACGACACCAGTATGTACTTGCGCTTTCAAAATACAATCCGGAGAACTGAAATTTTAAATTCTGACCTAGACAAGATTAGTCTATGGGCAACCAGATGGAAAGTGACTTTTAACCCCCAAAAAACTGAGCTTATGACCATTTCTAACAAGAGAGACCCATCTACATTACCACTTGTTTTCGGTAATACAGTCTTACTTGACAAGAACTCCCACAAACATTTAGGTGTAATCATTCAGAAGAATTGTAAATGGGATGAGCATATACAGTCAATCATTTCCAAATGTCGAGTCTTAGTATCCTGTCTACGTTCTTTCAAACACCGTCTGAGCAGGAAATCTCTCGAGGTAATGTACAAGTCTTTTATTATGCCGCATTTTGACTTCTCAGACGTTGTTTGGGATAACTGTCCGGCTCATTTGGCTGAAGATTTAGAAAATTTGCACCTTGAGGCTTTGAGAACCATTATAGGAACTATTCGAGGTACAAGCCATAGTAAATTATACACCGAATCAGGTTTTACATCACTTTCAGAAAGACGTTACAGACACAAATTAATCTTGTACTTTAAAATTGTTAATGGGAATGCTCCTTCTTATCTTTGTCAACGTCTGCCCCCTCTGGTGTCATCAGTGAACCCCTATCATGTACGTAATCCCCTAGAAAGACAGATGCCTCGTTGTCGCACTGAGTTATATAAATCTTCATTTTTCCCTTCAACAACTGCCGCATGGAATGAGTTGCCGGATCACGTTAAGTTCTCAGATTCACTCAGTTCCTTCAAACGTTTTTTATCTAGTGCAGATCCCGCAGTACCTTTCTATTATTATTTAGGTGAAAGATTAGTCCAGAGCATTCATTGTAAATTGAGGCTTGAGATGAGTGATCTTAATGACCATCTCTTTAAGAGACATCTATCTGAAGACCGCTCATGTGCTTGCGGCCACGTTCTTGAAGATCCAGCCCACTTTCTTATGGATTGTCCTCTCTTTAATAATGCACGTACGCAAACAATATCAACCCTTCCATATAACTACAACATCGACACCCTCTTGAGAGGGAATCTCTGTCTTCCTTTGAATGACAATATAAACATTTTTAAAACTGTACAGCACTTTATAGAAGTATCAGGTCGCTTTGACACCTAAATTCCAATTTCCAATACCAGTCGCCGGCCCGCTGCCGCCGTCGCAGACGCAATCCCACTGCATTTTTCTTTGTACTGTATCTATTGGTCATTCTTTCTATCCTCTCTCTTCTCTATCTCTTACAGATCTGTCTTATAATACTCCGCCGCAAATGTTTCTTTGTACTTATGAGCACATTCATAAGTTTTTAACTTGTTGTGCTCGGTATTGTCGAAACTGATTGTGTGAGTGAATTTTCTGTCCAAAATGAATAAAAACTGTTTAAACCAACTCTGACAGAAAACGTGCGTCATCGATGCTGACATGCATGGTGCGCCGAACGCGGTTCTCCTCCTCAGTGAGTGCCGTCTCTCTCTCTCTCTCTCTCTCTCTCTCTGTGCCGACCTATCGGATAGCAACGTGCAACTGGTAGATGACGCTACAACTCAAAACGGTGATACGGTTAAAGATAATCCTGTCGATGAACAGCTGGATGCAGACATAACTTGCGGTGAAGTCTGGGATGCTATGAATCATCTTAAAAATAACAAGGCGGCTGGCCCTGATGGTTTGATTCCTGAGGTATTTATACACTCATCTGACATTATCGTTCCCTTTCTAGTAGATCTATTTAACACTATATTTTCTTCAGGCCAGTACCCTGACTCTTGGTCGGAGGCTATTATCCAGCCAATACACAAGAAAGGGAACATCAACATTCCAGATAACTATAGAGGGATCTCTCTATTGAGTGTCTGTAGCAAGTTGTATAGTTTCATCTTAAACAAGCGTTTGTCCAGCTGGGCGGAACGTGAAGATATCCTGGGTGACGTACAGGCGGGATTCAGGAGAGATCACTCAACCATCGACCACATCTTTACTTTGTTCGCCATGGTTCAGCGGTACTAAACACGACACAAAAAGCTTTATGTTGCATTTATCGATTTTCGTAAAGCCTTTGACCTGATTTCTCGTTCTAAACTTTGGTGCGTACTGAAGAAAAGGGGTATTAAGGGTAAGATGTTGTGTGCTATCCAAAGCATGTACAATGTTGTGAAAGCCCGCGTTCGTTGTGGTCAGGGCGTGACTGATCTTTTCTTTTGCCCTAAAGGTCTTAAACAGGGGGAAATAACCAGCCCACTGCTTTTCTCGTTATTTATCAATGAGGCAGCTGTCGATATTATGAATAATGGTAAACATGGAATCCAACTGTTTCCTGATTTGGTAGAAATTTTCATCCTTTTATTTGCAGACGACGTCGCCCTAGTATCTGATACACCACGTGGTTTGCAAAACCAGTTAGATGTTTTAGCCAAAAATGCTGACAGTCTTGATCTTTCGGTTAACTTAGAGAAGTCGAGTATTGTAGTCTTCCGTAACGGAGGCTATCTTGCACACAATGAAAACTGGTCCTTCAAAGGTCATGAAGTTGAAGTAGTTAACGCTTACAAATACCTTGGGTTGTTTCTGTCCACAAGGTTGTCATTTTCGAAAGCTTTTGAGGACATTACTTCGAAAGCCCGGAGAGGTGTCGGTGAGATTTGTAAAACGTTGTGGAAACTTGGTGATTTCTCTCCTGTCATTTTTCTTAAAATGTTCGATAGTCAGATTAAGCCTGTCCTGTTATATGGTTCTGAGATCTGGGGAATGCTAGATCACCACGAAATAGAGAAAGTTCATTTATCTGCACTCAAAAAACTGCTTAATGTTAGCCCACGTACACCAAATGACATGGCCTACGGAGAAACCGGACGTTACCCCCTTTATATCCATGCTAGAGTTAACTGCATCAGATACTGGCTGCGGCTTACAAGGTTGAATGAAGACAGACTCCCATGTAAAGCATATAAAATGTTGGTACTGCTACATGACAATGGTAAACAGTGTTGGGTCTCACATATTCATGATGAGCTGTATAGAAATGGATTTGGTTTTGTTTGGGAGAACCAAGGTGTCCAGAACATTAACTGGTTTCTCCGTGTATACAAACAACGTTTAATCGATACGTTTAGTCAAGACTGGCACAGCCACCTACAAGACAGTGTACGATTCAGTATGTACAAATGCTTTAAGTCCTCACTTTGCCTGGAATCATATTTTGACTGCATTCACAATAAACACCTGCGTGATCTGTTGATAAGGTTTAGAATAGGCGCGTCAGACATCAACACACACAGACACAGGTACACACAATGTAGTGATAATAATCAGATGTTTCAGTGTCCCCTCTGTGGGTCACGGCTTGAAGACGAGATGCACTTTCTTTTCCATTGTAAGTCACTTGATGACATTAGACGCGAACTCATTCCCGAAACATATAGCCGTGCAGCTAGTTTTGCCTCGCTCAGTTCCTTGCTGAATGACAGTTTGCACTTGCATAACGTAGCTAGGTTCATTTATCTTGCATTAAAACGTCGCCGCGAGGCACTTCCTGCTGCGCTGACCACGTGATCATGTTGCATCATAGTGTTTTTGTTTTGGTAGTGGTGTATGCTGATCCTTAAAGTATTGTAAGCTACACGCTTTTACGTATAACAAACCATATTAGTACGTGCAGTTTCTGGCAGTATACGGATAGGTAGTGAAGTGTGAACTGTGCATTCAGTATCTGGCTGCATGCATAATTTACCTGGCTGACATTTATAGTTCGCAGATGTGCATCTTCGCGCCCAGATATGTCGACGTGACAATGTTATATGGTGTTATGTAGCATCTAGCATGTAAACCCCAGCTGTGTAAGCTCGGTTTTTTGTTTGTTGTTTGTTTGTTTGTTTGTTTTTGATTTCTGTTTCTAATAAATTGTTGTATGCATTATTCCCCATGTTGTCACTCGCAGTTCCCAGCCGTGCAGGCTCGTAGTTTGAACTGTTTACGTGATTCATAGTCGTATGCTTAATTTACTGTGTTGATGCTTGCAGTTCCCAGCAGTGCATGCTCGTAGCTGTGAACTGTTTCTGTGATACATAGTTGTATGCTTAATTTACTGTGTTGATGCTTGCAGTTCCCAGCAGTGCATGCTCGTAGCTGTGAACTGTTTATATGATACATAGTATGCATAATTTACTGTGTTGATGCTTGCAGTTCCCAGCAGTGCATGCTCGTAGTTGTAAACTGTTTATATGATACATAGTATGCATAATTTACTGTGTTGATGCTTGCAGTTCCCAGCAGTGCATGCTCGTAGTTGTGAACTGTTTATATGATACATAGTATGCATAATTTACTGTGTTGATGCTTGCAGTTCCCAGCAGTGCATGCTCGTAGTTGTGAACTGTTTATATGATACATAGTATGCGTAATTTACTGTGTTGATGCTTGCAGTTCTCAGCAGTGCATGCTCGTAGTTGTGAACTGTTTATATGATACATAGTTGTGTGCATAATTTACTGTGTTGATGCTTGCAGTTCCCAGCAGTGCTTGCTTCTACTTCTACTTCTAGTTTGAACTATTTATGATACATAGTTGTATGCTTAATTTACTGTTGATTCTTGCAGTTCCCAGCAGTGCATGCTTCTACTTCTACTTCTAGTTTGAACTATTTATGATACATAGTTGTATGCTTAATTTACTGTGTAGATGCTTGCAGTTCCCAGCAGTGCATGCTTCTAGTTTGAACTGTTTATATGATACATAGTTGTATGCTTAATTTACTGTGTTGATGCTTGCAGTTCCCAGCAGTGCATGCTCGGACGGTTTCAATGGTACACAGATGTATATTCTTTAACACTTGCCTTTACAGTCTTCTGCTGAGTATCCTGATATCGGGTGAACTGTCGATGTGGCACATGGATGTATAACCCTTTTGACATTCATACATACATATATACATACACACATGCACTTGTACGTAAAATTTATGCAGGCACTGGCTCAAAACAGCATGCATATATGTGCATACTGGCAAAATGGATGCAGATTTTAATATGTCCACTCTTGTATTTCTTGTGCATAATTATGCTTGAATTTTGCTTGTCTTAGTTTGGCCGATCCAGCGAATAGTATATAATATAGGCGCATTACCTGTTTTGATATCCTGTTCCAGGTATGAACGCTGATACTTGGAGTTACTTTGTATGTGTCTGAACTGTATAAATGCCTTATGCTGTGCCAATTTCCTGCTGTGTACAGACTACCCCGGTGAGAGTGCCGCCGGATTCATTGTTATGGGTCAACGGCCTAACAATAAAATGATTGAGTCTTGAGTCTTGAGTCTCTCTGTGTGTGTGTGTGTGTGTGTGTGTGTGTGTGCGGCTGTGTGTAAGGAAGCTGAGTGTAAATATTACGGGATGTTTTGATAGTTTGGGGCTGACGGAGTGTGAGCGCGTACTAGTATCGCACGTGAGAATGTTTTGAGGTGGTCAGGTGAAGTGTGGTCAGTTCAGTACTGAGTTGTGCGGGAGTTTTTGTCACGGGGAGTAGAAGGTGAGCGATAGTGGCAGAGCTCGGATCAGGGCCGCGTTTCTTAAGGCGGGCGCTTCGAAACGTTCCGGGGCGCTTTCCTATGAAACCGTCTATAGGCACCTTGCCCGCGGCGGGCGGAAAAAGCGCCCGCGCGCGAAGTCTGAAGCTAGTTTGCCGCGAGCAAAAGGTCACGTGGTCAGTTTCTATGTAAACAAAGATGGCGGCGCCCACCGAAGGCTTCGTTGAAGTGGAACTAAGAAATGGCTTAAAATGAATTTGCGGGTGGATGGAGACCTTCTGTCCCAACTTGTAATTGTGCAGAATAGTATACGAAAATAATTTGAGCTAATTGCACCGGGCCGTGGTCGCCAGTCATTCAGGGATATGTCGTGCGTGTTTGTGGGGAAGGAGTGGTCAAAGTGAGTACGTAATGGTGCCTTACGTCTCCGTTTTGCATCGAGCAGAACATGCATACTAGCGGTATATCATGCTCCAAGCCAGTAATTATTGCTCCTCCTCAAAAACGTCGTCTTCTGCGCTCAAAAGATGACTGATAGCTGCGAGCACTAGAGTTTTCTTCTTCCTTTTCAACCTTGCCAACAACAGTGTTCGTGATTCCGCCGCCATTTTGAAAGCGCCTTGGTTCTAATTGGCCGTTTCCCAACGAGGCAAAGCGACTTTCGCAAGCGCCCGCGAGCGCCTTTCCGTAAGAAACGCGGCCCTGGTGTGTGTCGGACGAGCGAGTTTGAAGGGCAGAGACGAGAGGATGAGCCCAGAGGTTTTGCATATTCCACTTTGGCTGACGTAGCGGTCGTGCTGAGAGATAAGTGATTCAGAAGGCAGCGTATCTGGTAAGCGGAGAATTCTCGTTTTACTAATTAGACAATTTCAGTGTTTGATGGGATAATTGCTTACCAAAATTGAGATAGAGATTTTGAGTAGTGTTTGTAAATCTGTGGGTTACAGAGGGATACGCTGCCAGTGGGGAGTGAATGCAGTTCTGTGGGGGAGAGTTAGAGAGAGAGACAGAGGCCCCGTGAAGAGACTGGTGCCGAGTGGGAAGTGCGCCAGAGAGAGAGAGAAAGCGAAAGTAGTTCGCCGGAGACAAGTCTTTTGTTCCGGCAACGGTTGACTGAAAGGAGCAACTGAGTAGAGTAACAGTGTGTTGTTTTGAACAGAGAGCCAGGAAGAGAAACGTTTGTTTCGGACAGGGTGAACTTCCGGCGCTTCACGAGGGGCGACGGGTCACGGGACAGGCTCTCCCTTGTTTTTCATTTTTATGGTGTTATTTGTGCTTTTCTTCCTCCTTGGACTAACAAGGACTTGCATGAGTGAGTGCTGTACGGTATGGATGCGATATTCTACAGAGTTATGCTTGGGGTTGTGACTGTGTGCATTTTTTCATCTTCGTTTGGACCGGTGCACGGGCAGCACGATGGCCGCCATGGCGGGTATACCCGTGAGTACTTACTGACATTACGCGACTCGACTTCTGTCGGTTCATTTGACCTGATTAACGTTCACTTTCCGCATGATATACTGCCACAACACTCTGGGAACAATACGTCGAATAAGAAAAGAAGAAGGGGAAAGAAAGGAGGTTGGAGACAGAGACTTAAAAAAGCGAAGAAAACAAACAATGGTCGTGTACCCTTGCCCACTACGGTGTTGTCTAAAAAAAAAAAACATTCTCTTAATTGCCCGTTTCGGGATGAATAAAGTGCAATTGATTGATTGATTGATTGATATGTGACGCGTGATGTGTAGACATTGTGACCTGTATGCATGTGTGTGCGTGGAGTAGCATGCTGCCGAAGTTTTATACATGTTTGACTGATGTGTGCTTATGTCGTTGACAAGAGAGAAAGAAAGAAAAGGGAGAAGGGGAAAGAATGTGTGGCTTCTGGATTGTCAGATGTGTGTGTGCGTGCGTGAGCAAGCGCTGTTATGTGGTTTCTGTCTTGTCTTTTATTCAGTGTGAGTGAGCGTCGTTGTTCTGTGTTGCGGTGCAGTGGCATTTTCTTCACACATTTTCTTCTAATTAGTACTTTCATTTTCTCGGTGATCACAAATGCGAGGCAATTCATATCTCATACTTGTAACTGGCATAGTTGTCATTTCGTCATACAGTTTCCAGTGAGATCACACACAAAGACCAAAGCCACAGAGTTTCGGTGAAAGTCCAAGAAAGCGGTGTCTTGGGTGAATGATGGCACTCTTTTAGTAACTGCTTACTCTTTACCACACTCGAAATCAGCACGGTCTGAAGACCATTCATTTTCAGTGACCTTATTCAAAGCCACAGGGTTGGTCAAAAGGCTGAGATGCCGTTCAGTTGATATGTTGATGCTGGTGAAAAGGGCCAGCACAAATATATTATATTTGGCCCGAACTGGGATTCGAAAGTTAAATACGGTCTTTTACACATATCTGGAGTCTTATACAGAACAATAGCTACACCATTAAGTCTATAAGGACAAATATTGAAAATATTTGGAAATAGATAAAATTGCCTGTGAATATGACAAAACTCCAAAAGCGGAGGGATTTACACTGTGAGATATTCTTAAAGACCTGAAAAAAAAAACAACTTTTAACTCATTGCCGACCTTGACCTCGCGTCGTGTACGGTGTAATTCCCTCCCTAAGAGTGACCCAGGCACTGTGTGCATGCAAACCATTGCCAACCGGGCGATTTTAGCAATTTTTTAAATTCTTTTTTTGAAAGAGGTCTTCCTCAGACGTTTCCTAATCGTGTTGGGTACGGTTTGAAAGATAATAATAAGCACTTTCACCGGCCCCCGTAGTGTAGTGGTTAGCACTTCGGACCATGGACCGGGAGACCCGGGTTCGAGTCCCAGCCGAGGCAAGCGGGATTTTTCCTACCTAGGTCGGCTCCTACCCAAAGCGGGTGTGCTATCGGCCCAATGGGGAGGCTGTTGCCACACAGCCGAGATTCACCCACTTCACGGGTGCGACTTTGGGGATGCTTCCCACGTCGTGATGTGGATGATTACACGGCCGGCACCGCAGGTGCCGTAGTTTCCGGGCCTGGTTAATGCCGGGATATTTATGACAGGAAGCGTGGAATGCGGCCCTGTCCCGCAGTCTCAAACCACACGGACCTCCATAGCATCATCTTACCATCATCCTCATCTTCATCAGCATGCATAATAAAAATTGCCCCAGCTTTCGAGCCATCAGTGGATTCAAACCATTACCTGGGGCAGCCAAAAAAAAAAAAAAAAAAAAAAAGCACACAAAGGTATGCAAAGGCTCTGCACAAACGGTGGGTGCATGGTAGTAAAAAAACTTAACACATGGTCGCCCCCCCCCCCCCCCCCCGGCTCCTTCACCCAGTTGCTACTGGCCCTTCGAAACACGTGAATGTAATGTGTTTATGCCCGGTATGTGAGAGAATGCGTGTGATTCACGTGATCGTGCGTGTTGGGTTCAGTCCGCGGCGCTGTGAGCCAATCCAAGAGACTGGGTAAAGCACTGTAGTTATTTAGCTCTTCTGGCACTAACATTCTTTGCACCCTCACTGTAAAAACTAAAACCCTTTCCTTTCAAGCTGCGGCTCTATGGAATCAACTCCCTAAACCATTCAGTTACAGAAAATCCAGAACCGGTGTCAAGCGCTGAATGAATGGATGGGGGGAAGGAGAGGGGAGGGAGGGAGGGACACATACTTTACTTTGCAGCATCTAGCATCTGAGAAATACGACTTTCTTTGTTTCTTTGATTTTCTTGTACAATCGCTTGTTGCGCTTTTGTAAAAGCAGACTAACTCAGTCGCTTCGTTTTACACTAGCCTTGGTGCCATATTACCGCGACGCAAGGCTTCGCGTTTGTCTGTTGTGCTATATCCTAATATAAACTACTGTTTTCAAGCAAGGAGTCAAGCGCAATTGATAATAATGTAAAAAGTTTTCGCAACATTGTAGTGTTCCAGACAAATAGAGATTTTCAACCCCACCTGTTCAAAACCCAAAACTGATTTAGTCTGTCCGCTGTCCGATATCGGTGCATGTTGAGAATGTGCGTATAGTTAACATGATGCCTGTGTGGTGTGCGATACGCAAGCTTTTCATGTGTATATTGTATTTGTTTCTTACGTGGCTGACTTTCGTTATTAGGTACTTAAATGTAAATTGTAGTTTACGCTGCCTGTGAGTTGTAAACTGTACTGAGCTTTGTCATCACATACGGCGCTTACAGCCTGTTATTATACAAGTATAAGCGCTTGATAAGTTTCCTTTATTACAGTTATTATTGATGTGGTACAGGGTACAGTCGTATACGAGGGCCTCTCATTATGTTTTGCAACCTGGACAAACTAATGACGTCACTACTTTTCTGTTTACATCACATCGTAGACTAGTTTCATAATACTCATGAAAACAAAAATTACTTGATTCCATACAACCGTTTATATTCCATGCGACAAAATGTCCGGTAAGGGTGACGGGTCTTTTGCCAGCAATGTTGACCTTTCTGGAAGGGATTTTCGAGGCATGATGTGTTGTGAATACTGCCAGGAAAATCTTTTCAGGGCTGTTGTCAAAGTTTAAAACACTGTATTGGAGATAAATCTCCGCCCAAAGCCACTCACTGTTTTTAGGTGGTTCCGACGGTTCATGTCTGGCCAGACAACAGTTGAAGATGATGACTGTTGTGGTCGAATGGCAACGACCGTTACTCCAGCAAACGTCTCTAGGGTAGAATCCCTGATTAAGATGGACCCAAAATGATGTAGGCTCTGACACAGGATATCATGAAGATTTCATCGGGAAATCTCATTTGCATCCTTCACGACTGCCTTGGCATAGGGAAACGTTGTACCCGTTGGGTGCCCTACAACCTGACTGAAGAGAAGAATCGGGGTAGGGTGAACTGGTGCACCCACATGCTAAGAAAATTTGACGGAGGAAGGCCCCCTCGGGTATGGGACATCGTAACAGGAGACGAAACCTGGGTATACCAATACGACCCCGAAACGAAGCGACAGTCGGCGATGTGGGTCTTCCCAGGTGAGAACCCACATGTGAACTTCAAACGAAACAGAACTGCTTCCAAACAAATGATAGCCTGTTTCTTTGCAAAATCTGGCCACTTTGCCACCATACTGCTTAAGGACAGAAAGACGGTTACGGCTGACTGGTATGTTAACCACTGTTTGCCTGAAGTCTTCCAGGCATGGTGCAAACAGCGTCCCCTAGCGGGTGTCCGTGGTCTGTCGCTTCATCATGAAAGTGCCAGTGCCCACAAAGTAGATTGTAGCTGCAACTCTGGACTGTCTAGCCGAAAATAATGTTCAGCTGGTTACCCACCCACCATATTCCCCTGGCTTATCCCCCTGTGACTGTTTTTTGCTTCCTTCCGTCAAGAGGCAGTTGAAGGGAAAGCAGTTTCGGAGCGCAGAAGATGCCCGAGCATTGTTCGAGGGTGTCATTTTGGACCTACCCCAGTCAACGTGGTCGGGTGTCATGGTCAGCTGGTTTGAGGGGATGGCAAATTGTGTACAGGCTGATAGGATGTTCTTCCAAAACCTTGAGTAGACAGACTGGTTGTAAGTGGTCTTGAAAAGCCAGGTTGCAAAATATAATGAGTGGCCCTCGTAGAGTAAAGAATTACAGTCAGTACAGTGTGGACAGCGACGTTGTCCCTGGCGTGCACCGCGTACGGTACATGTATCACCAAAACTATATGTATAGCTTCTGCTGTTTCTTCTAGTTTCACGTTCGTTTCCACCACTGTAGACGGGTATGTGGGTGGGTGTCCCTTTTCTACGAAATGCGGGTAATATACAGGGAAATGCGGTTGATATACAGGGAAACGAGAAAAACGCCATCACAAACATTAGATTTTTGGATAAAACCCACTACCCGACCATTGAAAGTCCAACGCTCTACCTCTGGACTGTCCCGGCTCCCTGTTTAAGACGGAGCGATGAAAACCCGATACACTTTTAGCTCACAGTGAGGATTCAAACTCCTGACCCGCAACATTTACCAGAGTGCCGACACGCCGTTTAATAAGAAAGTTTAGATTTACGCCAAACATTTAACCTTGAATAGCTCTGAAGCGACAAAAGGAAGAGTGGGTGGGTGTTTGGGGGTTTAACGCCCTTTCCCACCAGATTTGGGTGATTCAAAGACGGGGCAACGATGAAAAAGCCAGCACACATAATTATTTGGCCCCAGCCGGGATACGAACGCGACAAGAGGAAGAAACTAAATTCTCTTTGTGTGGTGCACAGAATGATTACGTCTGTAACAACAACACTATCAGCAGATCTATATACAAACAAACAGGTCAGGTCGGAGCTAGTCTCTGCTACAGTACGACAGTAGACTGTACAACCTGCGACTGTCCCCCACTGCCTTGTGGGTTACCCCTTGGGTGGGGGAAGGCTAGGGAGTAAACCTTACACAAATCCCGAGTGGAGCCCCTAAGGCGGTTGGATGGCGGTCTGCGCTACCTTCCGGCAACTCCTGCAGCCGCGCTGGTCCCAAACTGTATTGGTTCATCCTTTCCTTTGGACTCTACCAGCAACGCCGAGAGGGGGAACTTGATGTCTGGGCAGCCCAAGTTCTCCATACCCCCCGCCCAGGCTCGTAGCGCACTGGAGAGGACACTCCAGCGACGCCGAAAGACATCGGCACAACACGGGAAGTGGCAGTTACCGGTTAATCCGATTGGCGAAGGAAAAGGGCGCCTGGGGCCACTTCCGACGGTGGGAAAGATCATCGCATCTCACTGGACAGCTACCGCCCGCCTCAAGCTGGGCAGCCCCCAGCCAGTAAGGTGCTGTCCCGCCACAGCTTGCCAGCTCTACTGGGTGCGTAGAGTTTACGGACTGATCATCCCGACAAGCAAGCTGAAAATCCCGCACCAGGCAGAAAAGGAAGAAACACGAAGACTCCAGCTCTTCGATTAGCAAGCTGGAACGTCCGGACCATGTGCCCCGGACTCACAGATGATGTCCAACAGATCGACGACGCCCGCAAGACTGCAGTCATTGACAAAGAACTTTGAAGACTGGACACCGACATCGCCTGCCTGCAGGAGACCCGCCTGGCTGACAGCGGTTCCATCAGAGAGGCCAACTACACCTTCTTTTGGCAGGGCCTGTCGCAGGACGACCCAAGGCGGCATGGTGTGGGCTTCGCTGTGAAGAACTCGCTGACTGCAGCCATCGAACCTCCAACTGGCGGAACAGAGAGAATCCTTGCCCTGCGCCTGTCAACAACAGCAGGCTTCGTCAACCTCCTCAGCATCTACGCGCCGACACTCTGCTCCACCCCAGAGGTCAAGGACCACTTCTTCGAGGCATTGGATGAGGCAATATCCAGGATCCCCAGCACTGAAGGACTGTATCTCCTAGGAGACTTCAACGCTAGAGTGGGGGCTGACCGCGACACCTGGCCCTCCTGTCTCGGCCACCATGGCATAGGCAGGATGAACGAGAACGGACAGCGGCTGCTGGAGCTGTGCTGCCACCATGGTCTGTGTGTGACGAACACCTACTTCATGTGCAAAGAACGCCACAAAGTCTCCTGGAGACACCCCCGGTCTCAACACTGGCATCGGCTTGACCTTGTCATCACCAGGCGTGCAGACCTCAGCACCGTTCTCCACACTCGGAGCTTCCATAGCGCTGACTGCGACACAGACCACTCCCTCGTCGGCAGCAAAGTGAGACTGACAGCAAAGAAGATACACCGCACTAAAACCAAAGGCCTTCCACGTATCAACACCTGCAGTACCAAAGACCCCGAGAGATCTCGTCTGTTCCAAGACACCCTCAACGAGAAAATGGACACGTCCTCTCACAACGTCACCGACACAGACAGCAAGTGGTACCACCTTCGTGATGCCATCTACTCCTCAGCCCTCACCACGTTTGGGAAGAAGGAACACCGGAGCGCGGACTGGTATGAAGCCCACTGGGAAAAGCTGCAGCCAGTCACTGAAACCAAGAGGAAAGCCCTGCTGGCCCACAAGCAGAACCCCTGCCCCAGCACGCGCGACGCCCTTAGAGCTGCACGCAACAAGGCCCAGCAGACCGCACGCCGCTGCGCAAATGACTACTGGTTGAACCTGTGTCGCAGGATCCAGACAGCAGCTGACAGTGGAAATGCAAGGGGCATGTACGACGGCATCAAAACAGCCACTGGTCCCACGGCTACCAAGACCGCACCGCTGAAGTCAAAGACAGGAGAGATCATCACAGACCAGTGCAAGCAGCTCGAACGCTGGGTGGAACACTACCTGGAGATGTATGCAACTTGCAACGTGGTGACAGACGCCGCCTTGGACACCTTACCCAGTCTCTCTGTCATGGAGGAGTTAGACGCCCTGCCCATGCTAGAAGAAAGCAAAGCCATCGACTATCTCTCCTGCGGAAAGGCTCCTGGGAAAGACGGCATCCCGCCAGAAGTTCTGAAGAGCGGCAAGCCAGCTCTACTGCAACATCTCCACGAGCTCCTGCGCCTTTGCTGGGAGAAAGGCCACGTCCCCCAAGACATGCGCGACGCCACAATCGTCACCCTCTACAAGAATAAGGGAGACCGCAGTGACTGCAACAACTACCGAGGCATCTCCCTCCTCAGCATTGTAGGGAAAGTCTTCGCCCGTGTTGTCCTGGCACGCCTGCAGAGTCTCGCTTCACGCGTATACCCAGAGTCGCAGTGTGGGTTCAGAGCAAGCCGATCTACTGTGGACATGATCTTCTCACTACGCCAGCTGCAGGAGAAGTGCAGAGAGCAGCAGAAACCCTTATACATCGCCTTCATAGACCTGACGAAAGCCTTCGACTTGGTCAGCAGAAGCGGACTCTTCAGCCTCCTGCAGAAGATAGGATGCCCCCCGAGACTGCTTCAGATGGTCAAATCCTTCCACGAGGACATGCACAGCACAGTCTACTTCAACGGTGGAACATCCGACGCCTTCCCTGTGAGCAGTGGCGTGAAGCAGGGCTGCGTTCTCGCGCCGACACTCTTCGGGATCTTCTTCTCCATGCTCCTTCAGTATGCCTTCGACGACTGCACAGAAGGCATCTACATCCGCACCAGAGCAGATGGGAAGCTTTTCAACATCGCCCGATTGCGTGCAAAACCAAGGTCAGGGAGGTCCTCATCCGCGAGATGCTGTTCACTGACGACGCTGCCCTGACTTCTCACACAGAAGCCGGACTGCAAGAGCTAGTCAGTCGCCTGTCCCACGCCTGTAAGGAGTTTGGTCTAACCATCAGTCTGAAGAAGACCAACATTCTGGCCCAAGACACCGACTCCCCCCCCCCCCCCCCCGACATCTCCATCGACAACACGCATCTCGAGGTGGTGGACTCCTTCACCTACCTCGGTTCGACCATCTCCAGCTCTCTCAACCTGGACACTGAGATAAGCACCAGGATAGGGAAAGCCGCCGCAGTCATGGCCAAGCTAAGCAAGCGCATATGGAGCAACAGTCAGCTGACCGAGAACACCAAGCTCCGCGTCTACAAGGCCTGCATTCTCAGCACCCTCCTGTACGGCAGCGAGTCCTGGACAACGTTCGCCAGTCAGGAGAAGCGGCTCAACACCTTCCATCTCCGTTGCCTCAGACGTCTCCTGCACATCAAGTGGCAGGACAGGGTGACCAACACAGAGGTCCTCCAGCGTGCCGGCATCCCAAGCCTGTTCTCACTGCTCAGCCAGAGACGCCTGAAGTGGTTGGGTCACGTGCGTCGTATGGAACCAGGTCGCATCCCAAAGGACATGCTGTATGGAGAACTGCGTGAGGGGTCTCGGCCCACCGGAAGACCACAGCTCCGCTTTAAAGATGTCTGCAAACGCGACATGAAGCTGGCCGACATCGACCCCAGCACTTGGGAAGGTGCAGCCGAAGACCGTCAGCTGTGGAGAGTCACTGTCAGCGAAGGTGTCAAGAGGGCTGAAACCGCGAGGGACGATCAGCTGGCCGACAGGAGAGCCAGGAGGAAGGCAAGGGCAGCTTCTGTCTCAGCGCCAACCTCCTATATCTGCATGAAGTGTTCCAGAGACTGCCATTCCAGAGTGGGACTTTACAGCCACTCGAGGCGATGCAACTCCATCGCCTAGCGCTACACCATCGTCTCCCGAGACGAACGGATGCCGACGACGATATACAAACAAATTACAAGTTCACCTCACTTCTTTTTGTATATTGGTTATGACGTATCCTGTGTGTGCGTGCGTGCGTGCGTGCGTGCGTGTGTGTGTGTGTGTGTGTGTGTGCGCGCGCGCTCGTGTGCGTGTGAATGTGTGTGTGTGTGTGTGTGCGTGTGTGTGTGTATATGTGTGTGTGTGTTGTTGTTGTTGTTGTTGTTTATATTGCTTTGGACTGTTCTCAAAACGTGCCACTAATAATATGTTGGATATTATGTTGATGTCTGGTGCACAACAGTGGAGAAGGGAGGTAGAGCTGACTTCGAAACCAAGCAGCTATCGATCGGGCCGATATGTGACGTCACGCTCAGATTGTCCAATGGGCTAGGTCTAAGCTGTGATTCATACAGTTAATGAGACTGGCTTGCTCATTGTGACGAAATAGCGGAATAACCCTTCGGTCTGGCGCACGAGCATTTTGCACTGAGAACATTACAACACTTCTGGCGCAATTTTCACATAGCTGTTAAACACAGTCATAGGGTAGTCAATCCATTAAAAACCAAAAGCATGCTTGTAAAAATACCCGCCAAAAACACCAGCTCCGTCCTCCCCAAATTCACTTTTCTTTTAATTCCGTTGTACCGAACAATTTCATGAACATCGGTTACTAGGTTACATTTATATGCGGAGATCGCGCTTTAACCATCAGGGATGGCTGTGGTGAACACCATTTTTTTTTTTTTTTTTTTTAAGATGGATTCACTGTACAGACGGGGTATAAAACTAATCCGTCCTAACGCTCAGTCCACCGAAAACAACTTCAAGACCTTGGTTATCTCCCTTTCAGCAAGCGTCTTGCTTTTAACAAAAGCGTCCTAATACATACAATTCTAAACGACAAGGCGCCTCTCTATTTATAAAATCTGTTTAAGGATTGTGTCAGAGTTAATGTTGCACAGGTATCTATTAAGCCAGTTTCTATTAAGCCATCCCTGCCCTGAATCCCAAAATAGCTGTACACATGCGGGCAACCCCAGCACAATTGTCTTTAAGTTTCATCTTTAAAACAACAGAATGTAAAACTTGCAGAATCAGATAATTTTGTGAAGTGTAAGAATCTCGTAGTAGAAAGTAGACGGTGTAACTGTCTAGACTGAAACCATCTATCTGGATCAGGTATAGTTGTGATATCACATAAAATACAAAATATCACATTCCATTATGGTAGGTCGGTAAAGTGCTGTGACCATTGCACTGTACAGACTGGATCTGACTCAGGCTCGACAAAAACAGAGTACACAACCTTTGGTTCTTCATGCATGATCAAAGTCCACACTTTGCTATCTACAGTACAGTTACCAGTTTTCTCAAGCCTTAGCTGGCGATTGTATTCCTTAGCAGTACTAATAACGCCTGAGTAAACAATAAATTAATGCCCAGTAGCAAATATTCCATTGTTTTTCAAATCCTGCATAGACTTATGAGTAATCTTTCTACCTCGTTTAACTTTGATGTTATAATACAAACATTCAGATACAAAGTCACAGTAGTGTTTTGGTCCACATTTGGAACTTTAAAAAAAAAATATCAGCCCAGATCTTGTTTCTACACTGCTGCATAACGATTCTCGCATACTCGCCACCATCCTGTCTAAGGTTAGCAAACTCTGGACATAAGAAAAGTAATAAAGTTTTGACTGGAGAGTCGTTACAAAATATTCTATGCAACCAGTTTATCTTTAGTGATGCCAGAGAGAGAGAGAGAGAGAGGAGGGGGAGGGGGCGTGTGTGTGGCGGGGGGAATTGGTAAATCAATATACAGTTATACTACGGGAATGCGGTGGTCGGTGGTCTAGTGCTTCAATGACTTTGCCCCAATGCGAGAGGTCAGTTTCGAGTCCCATTCGGGACGAAGGTTTCTTTTCGTACGTGACACCGTTCATTCGGGACGATCGCCGGGGGTCTCTCCGGCTACTCCGACTTCTTCCCCCTCTGCTGTGGAAATAATCAGCCCACCAAATTTGAAAATAAACCCATTTCTCAATTCCGAAACTTAAATAGCTGAGCTGAACGTTCGCCCCCACGTGACTGTTCATGTCCAGTGTGTGAGAGAATGCGTGTGATTCACGTGATCGTAGGTGTTGGGTTCAGCTCGCGGCGCTTTGAGCCAATTCAAGAAATTGGGTGAAGCGCCTACACAATATACAGTTATCGTTATTAATGAGAAACAGTAACCGCTTCACAATTTACTTCACTCCAAATCGGTATACTACGAATATTACGTAAGGATTTTGAAAGGTTTCACGGATGTTGTAGTTCGTTTTACACTTGGAATCAGTGAATTCCATACATAATAGACATAGATATATTGCTGAAAACCAAGCCATTAGTACATGACCCTTTTGTCAAACGTAGGTGGAGAATGAAAGTACCATACGGCAACCAGCGTGGTTTCCGTTTTAAAGTTTTCAGATTAGAACAGAAGAACGTTTTCCACTCTAAATGTAGAACTGTGTAGCTCCTTCCAGATTGGTGAGTTTTGTGTACAATCTGCTTTTTGGTTCTAGTTTGTTTGCAGTTGTTTGACTGATGAAAGTTGGCCGGATCCCTCTCACAATGTTTTCGCTGAATTAATTGATGTAACATTTGTGCATCATTTCATACATCATGTACATTGAAACAACTTGTTTATATATGCTAAAGCTTATACGTCTGAATCTGTTTGTAAGTCTGAATCTTGATGACAGTTATTTTTCCAAAGGGGGTAAGTTGTCTTTTAGACCAGATTATGAGAGTCCGTTTTATATTATAGTTAATCTGTACAATTTTGTCTGTCTCGGTGAAAAATAGTATTTCCAGGACCTTAAACACCCCAGGCTTCTAAGCTGGCGTCGCGCATGTACTATACTTCAGCGTTTTTTCTTCTTGGTCCTAGCCAGATCACTTGTGTTTTGTCATGATTAATTTTTAGTCCTGATAGAGAAGCAAAATATGAGACACTGTATGCTCTCAGTGAAAGATGTTTCACTACCATCAAGAAAATCACATGTGTCATATGCAAAAGACAGTATTTCAAGTTCATTAATCTTTAACCGTTTCATTTCTGTGACTTCTGCACAAGTCAAGTAGATGTAGGACGAACAGGGATCGCCTTGAACCATCTAGAATAGTGGCACGTTTACAGACACACATGCAGTAATATTGCTAGAAAATGTTATCAAACAGTTTCTCCATTATCTTTTACTCACAAGTTTACTGACTTTTTCAAAATGTTTCCTTTTTCTAAACTACAAGAATAGCTTTTTGCTCGCTCACCCTCCCGTATCGACTTTCCAACCATTCCATCAGTGCCCCCAGCCCCCCCCCCCCCTTCCCCCAATATCAGGCAGTTCTTGTTGTCTCCTTTCCACTAAAGCTACATCATCATTAGTAAGGTAGAATATACAGACCCATACGCTTAAGTCAAACACGCTTAAGTCGAACTTCGGATACGTCGAAGCAAACAAATTTTCCCGGCCAAACTTGCTCTTTGTATGAATAAATTTTCCACGGATAAGTCGAACGAGTACTCAAACACGGATAAGTCAAAACTCGGTTATGTCAAACGAAATCTGCAATTTTAGCCTGGATAAGTCGTACCAGTCGCTGGCACGGGAATTTCTTTTTGTCCTTCTGATGCATCAGCTCCAAAACACGGCTTGCACGGAGATTTAACATTTCCCGTGCAAGTACAGGTTGACAGTGTTATGTGTCCTGCGGGCCTTAGGGCTGGTTATCTTGGGTGGTAGAACACGAAATTGGCGAGAAACACGTACAAGAACAGAGCTAGGCGTGAGATCTGACCCTGTGCCCCTGATCTCTGAGGTTTTCTGTCGCCAGTGTTAAGAAGGTGATTTGCCGTCGGATTCGGAGGGTAAGCAGCGAGTTATTCCTGGTGTGTGTGTGTGTGTGTGTGTGTGTGTGTGTGAATGAGAGAGAGAGAGAGTTTGCCGGTTGGTGCCGTTAGAGTTGGATCTTTCTGCTATTTGACTGCGTGTGTTTATATGACGTTGCACTAGAATTTATTGAGCACATGCGATCATATGACTGCGAACGCGCGCGCGCGCGCACACACACACACACACACACACACACACACACACACACAGAGATGACGCTGCTGATCTTACAAGCAAAATAAGAGTCAGTGAAACTAGAAAAGAAGAAGAAACAGAAAACAAAGCTTGGTAGGGTAGTAACCACTGCTAGTAAACTGATAGGCCAAAATCAAAAACAGCTGTCATCTTTGTATGAATCTGCCCTTGTTAGGAAAGCAAATCAGATAAACAACGACCGTGATCACCCTCTTAATCCAACCTTTCAGAAGCTTCCGTCCGGCAGACGTTTTAAAGTCCCACTAGCACGTAAAAACATGTACAAGAAGTCGTTTGTCCCATCTGCCATCACCGTGTTAAACGGTTTGCGTTTGTAACCTTGTGCACTTGGGATGGGGGTGGGGGGGGGGAGGAAGAGAGAGAGAGAGAGAGAGCTGTTTTTCTTGTTAAACAGTTTTAGAGTTTGACATTATGTATGATTACTTGTTTTAAATTGTCCTGAAGTTTTGTTTGACCTCAACGTTTAACCCTATTTTATTGTTTTTATGTTTTATACCAAGATCTTTAATGACTGTATTTTATCTTATCTGTGACAGAGCATCAAGTGAGTCCAAAGAAGATTTTCTGTTTTTAGAGTCTTTCTTAAGCAGACAATAAAGTAATTTGAATTTTAAAACATAAGCTGGAAACTTATCACCGTTTGGTGCCAGGCAGCTTTCATGTCAGAACGAAACAGCCATCAGAAAAACTTGGCTTTCTCCTTCCTCTGCATTGCATGTGTGACTATGGTAAGACCAAGCGAATATTCTGAACTGAAAGTGAACTAAAAGTGAACAAAATAGCTACGGAGATTCGATGAAATGGCAGCTTGCACGAACGTATTGAATATAACAAATCCTAGCAGTAAGGCTCAGTATAGTTTGCACCCCTGGGCCGTACTGGGCAAACTATTCAAACGCATCCACATTCATTTAGTAGAGTTCGCCTGCTTAGACCGGTTTAGGGTTAGGTAGGGTTAGGTTTAGATTTAGGGTTGGGGTTACCTTTTGGTACTGATGCAATCGCTATGTTGTTCAGACGGTCGCAGTGCATTTACAGCAGGTGCAAATGACACAAGGGGGCGAACTATACCAACGCAGCAGCAGTAAGCTTATGTTGACCAGGGAAAATAAATTTCAGTTTCCAAACCAATTCGGGGGGGGGGGGGGGGGGGGATGCAACTCGCTTAACTCGAAGCTAGAGTCGAAATTCGACCTTATCCGTCGTCACGGATAAGTCAAACTTCGGATACGTCGAACGAAAATCCATTTCCCCTGCGAATTCGACTTAAGCGTGTTCGACTGTAGATGGGTGGAGGTTTCCATGACTACATGGATCTAAAGAGTTGTGTTACTCTCACTTTTCCTTTTCTGGCTATCTCTGACAGGGCATTTGTAAGCGACAGCTTTGTAGTCAATGTGAAACCTAAACACTTTTAACTATTGACAACTTCGATTTCGGTTTCCCCGATATACCACTTCTCGTTTGCAGCTAAATGCCCTCCCTTCCTAAAAATCATAATTTTTGTCTTCTCCAGACTGAGTTCTAGGCCAAGTTTTTTTTTTTCTTTTTTTTTTTTCTGATGATTGCTGTAAGTTTAATATTTGATTCCACAGCTCAATGGGACTCGAGGAAAGAAGTGCTACGTCATCCGCAAATAACAAGGAGAATATCTCCTGGAGACCCGCAATGAGCTGTATACCGTGTCGTCCATTCTCATTCACCTAACATGCCACTTCGTTAACTAGCAGGGAGAAAATTAAGGGACTCGCTAAACAACCCTGAAAAGCGGGCAATCGAAGAAATCTGAGTACTGAAACCCAGCCCTAACACACGCTTGACTGAACTGAGGCGTACATAGCTTTTAATATCCGGACCATTTTCGAGGACATTTTTATCTTATTCAGCACCACCCACAACATTTTTCGGTCGACCGAATCGTAAGCACGGTGACAATCGATCAGGGCTACATACAGCTTCTGATTTCGGGAAAAACATCTCTGAATGATCAAAATTAGCGTAAACAAATGATCGACGGTGGAATACCCTTTCCTAAAGCCTGCTTGTTCTTCGGTCAATTTCCCTTCCCTTTCGGCCCACTTGTACACCCTCCTATTCACTATGCTAGTAAACACCTTGCTAATAATGCTCAAGAGCGAGACACCTCTGTAATTTGCCGGGTTACCCGCATCCCCTTTCTTGTATATGGGCACTATTATCGACCTGCCCCATCCTGTGGGAAAGTACTGGTTTTCAAACAGATTATTACTTAAGACTTAGTTAGGAATGGTACGATTGTGTCTCCTGCTTGTTTCAAATATTCTGCCAACATCGAATCTAAGCCCGCTGCTTTCCCCGCCTTCAGCTTTCGTAAGGCTGTTCTCACTTCAGCTTCAGTGATGGGCTGGTCTAAATCAGGCTCTTCTACTTCTACGTCATCAGTCGGGGGAGCCCTGTCACCCCGGGGTTCCCGCTCGCCACCCAGCGCTGTGCGGAAATGCGTCTCCCACTCGTCTATTTGTATTTTTGGCTGTTCCGTTTTCTTTCTACCCGCTCTCTTAACATGAGCTGGGGTGGCCGAATGGTAGAGCGTTGGACTTCCCAATGCTCGGGTCGTGAGTTCGAATCCCGGCTGGGGCCAAATATTGTGCTGGCTTTTTCGTCGTTGCCCCGTCTTTGATATCACCCTTATGTGGTCATTTCCCATCTCTTGGTCCCAAACAAAGTTTTCAATACGCTGTTTCTCCCCAATTCTAGCCTCAGTCCTAAGCATGAATGTCATGTGTAGCACCACAGGCATGTGAGGTGATTCCACCCGCTGCACAATCTGCGCTAAACATTTCGATATCAGGTCAAAATTACACATGAAGTAGTCTACCACACTATTTCCGGTAGGTGATATGAACGTAAAGTCCCCGGAACTTTCATCACAGTCGCCAGTCAACAGCCACAGTCCCACAGTTGCACACATGTCAATCAGCTGGCGCACAAAATTATTAGTGACCTTATCTTGTGAGTTCCTGGTATTTTCATCTACGTATAACGTCAATTACCTCATCTGACTCCAAATCCTGGTAACTATTTTGTAGAGCTGCCGCGGTTAACCGGTTTTAACCGGTTCTCATTTGAACCGGTTCGCCGAACCGGTTCGAGTTGCCGCGAACCGGTGTTTTGGTCATAGTACACGTACTAAAGTTACTTAAGTCATCTTTTTTTCTTCTAATTTCTTCTTGGCGGCCGCTGGAATTTTTGTAACGTATCTGCAGATCTTGCAGTCTCGTCTGTATCCTACTCTGTAACCTAAGCTGGGGTTGGGGGAGGAGGAGGAGTGGGGGGGGGGGGGGGGTAATGTTGTTGATATTTTTTCCGCATTGATGTGAAACTGCTGGTTGGGTTATGGGTGTGAAAGGGACTAAGAAACTAAGAAAGGGTCAACTCTGTAATTTTGCACTCTGTCAAATTTAGTCTTCCAGGGTGGGGCTGCAGCGAGATATGATTGATATTTGATAAGTTGTTATGACGCAATTACTGAAGAACACAGAAACTGAAAGGAAAGCCACGCGTTTCGAAACGATTTCCTAGAATTGTGCTGGTTTTTTTTTTTTTTTTGTTTTGTTTTTTAGTTTTTTGTTTGTTTGTTGTTGTTGTTTTTTAAAATTATTTCGCGTTCAGTAGGATTAGTGGATGCTGTATATGGCTTTTATTTTCTAACTTTTATTTTGATGTCAATTTTTATTTCACGTTTGTTTCAAGTATTACTAGTGGATGCTATGTTATTAAGGAAATTAAGAACTTTTATTTTAGAAAAAAAAAACACTTTAATTTCACATTTAGGTCCAAGCCCTCTAGAGCAGAGGACTTAAAATATGAATTATGGGCTGAAGTAAGTTTATATTTTGGGGGGGGATTATGGTCAGGTTGCGTATGAGAAGTTTTTGTTCAAGAAAATACAGCAAAGTGGTCAAAACTTTAGATTTGCTTTCTTTCTTTCTTTCCTGCCTTCTTTCTTTCTTCGTCCTCTTCTCCTCCTCCTCCTCCTTGTTCTTCTTACAAGTTCTTCTTCTTCTCCTCCTCCTCCTTCTTCTTCTCCTTACAAGTTCTTCTTCTCCTCCTCCTCCTCCTTCTTCTTACAAGTTCTTCTTCTTCTTCTCATCCTCCTCCTCCCCCTCCTTCTTCTTTTCCTTACAAGTTCTTCTTCTCCTCCTCCTCCTTCTTCTTCTCCTTACAAGTTCTTCTTCTTCTCATCCTCCTCCTCCTTCTTCTTACAAGTTCTTCTTCTTCTTCTTCTCATCCTCCTCCTCCTTCTCCTTACAAGTTCTTTTTATTCTTCTCCTCCTCCTCCTCGTCCTTCTTCTTCTCCTTACAAGTTCTTCTTCTTCTTCTTCTTTTCATCCTCCTCCTCCTCTTTTTTTCTTGTCTGTTTGTTCGTTTTGTGTGTTTGTTTGTTTAGCCAGGATTTATTTTTGACGACTAGCGATCGGTTTACTGCAGCCTGATCGCTGATGCACTTGAATACACACACAACACACACACACACACACACACACACACACACACACACACATATGAACACGCATCGCATAAAACGCCAATATTTTTGCAGACCTCAAATACCTTTTGGTGATGACTGAACCGGAAAAAAACACCGGTTTAAAAAACCGGTTTGAAGTTAAAAAACCGGTTAAAAACCGGTTTGGATTTTTGAACCGGTTCACAGCTCTACTATTTTGCATCTCCACACACTAGGATATGGCAGTCTCCGTCTGTATCGAGAACGTCTAACACAATCTGTTCCAAAAGAGGGATGTGACACTTGCAAAGTTTATCTTTGTAATAAGGCGATTCGGCTGGCGGCACATAGCTGCACAATAACATCAAGTCCTGTGTGTCACCCGTCAACTCCCACCCAATTCTCACACATACAGTATTGTCCAGGTCAACATTCACCCTGGTAACGAAGCCTGACACAGTTTTCCGCACGAGTAGAATCACCCCACCTGATCGCCTGCCCTCATATGACAGTTTAGTAGCTGGTGCGAGAAACACATCGAAGGAGCTAAAGTGAATAGAAAAGTCAAACTGCAGACTTGTAAATGTTTGTGTCAAACAGCAAATATCTAATGAAGTAATGAATTCAACAAAATCCGTCTCGCAGAGTCTCTGTACAAGGCCTTCTATGTTTACTGGTTTCGGTCTGTCCGCGTCACGAGGGTCGGGGCCACCAAGGCTGGCACGCCCCCCCCCCCCCCCCCCCCCCCCCCCCCCCCCCCCTCCGCCCGGAGCGGGTGAGAACCAGTGTTCGCGGGGAACACCTCTGACATCAGGGGCTGTGCCATGTCACGCGATCGGTCACGACGTGTGTCACGCCTGTCACGGCCCCCACCTGTTCTGCTGGCGTCTCGGTGTCGTGCCCCGTCCTCCTGGCCGTGTCCGTCCCAAGCTCCACGTGCAGCGTGAGGGGAATCCCTAGGTCGGCGAGGGGGCGTCTCTAAGGTGTGGTGGCGGTACAGTGTCGGTTGGCTGCTATGGTTGTCGTCATCTCTGTCGTCGTTGCTGTAGCTGCTTGCCAACATCGCCCCCTGCTGCTGCCGGTCCCCCGCATCTCGCTCGTCCTCTTCGTCTGGGGATGGGCGCTGGTCTGGTCGCTCCCTGGGGTCTTGCTCGTCCCGGGGAGTGCGTCTGTCCTCGACATGCAGACGGCCGTTCTTATAGTAGCCAAACTTGCCCTCGCTCCTGACCCGCTCGATCTCGGCTCTCTGTCGCTTGGTCAGGTCGGCTGCTACCTTTATCCCGCTGTCTTACAGGTTCTGCTTCAGGTCTGCGTCTTGCACCTTTGCCATCTTGTCCGGCCAGCGACTGAAGCGGACAATGAGGGGGCGTGGCTGCTGACTGTTCCCCTTACGGGGCCCCACTCGGTGTGCTCGTTCTACGTCATCAATGGTCCACGTGCGCCGAGTGGAATGCTGGTTCAACACGTCGACCATCGTCTGTGCACAGGCCGTGTAGTTTTGCTTGGCTGACTAACGAATGCCAATAAACTTAAGGTTGTTTCTCCCGGAGAACCCCTCCAGACTGTCCACCTCTTTCTCTAATGCGGCAATTCTTTATCTCCACATCTGCCCGCTTCAGTTGGTCAATATCACTGGCATTCCTGTTCTGTCTGTCTTTCACCCCACTCACGTCACTCTGTAGCTGAGCTATTTTCCCCTAAATCCGACGCTGACTATCATCAATTTTCCTACTGAGTTTCTCAAAGTTCTCACCTTGTTGCTTGATTTGGTCCTGCATAGTTTTCTCCATTCTCTGTAGGAAGTCCGATAGAGTGTTTTCATCCATAGGGCCGGGGTTAGGCTCGACATCTCCACACCGCTCTAGCAGTGACACGAAGTAGAGCAGTATGTTTGTTTGTATTTGTTGTGCTTACCTCAAAATAAACACAACTGAACTATACAACAATGTGAAATAAATGGACTACAAGGCGAATGGAGAGTAGGGAGAAAAAGATGCGCAAAGATACGAGAGACAGGCAGGTACATAGAGAGAGCTAATTAATATTTCAAATGAGATTTGATTTCTTTAACAGTACTCACGACATCCAACTTCATCAGAGTTGTCCCCACAGTCATTGTCTCCATCACACCGATACCCTGACTGGATACACACGTAGCCGTTGTTACACCGGAAGTCATAACTAGTGCAGTTACGTGGAGCTGAAATGAAAAATGTAAACTTTCACTTACTTGATGATTCCCATTCCGTTGGCAACACAATCACATATGTATTTAGAAGTGTCGATGCCACATTATTATTATTATTATTTACGAGTACAGTAATAATAGTTACTCTGTTCTTGCAAAAAACAAAACTCTGCTTACATTGACATCTATATGGTGACGCTAGATATCCCATACACGATAAAGAGTCTTATTTGATTTGATGTATCCTTGTTCGATTCAGTTATGCAGTCAAACAGTTCCTTGGTGCGACGGAACTGCTCGAAACAGTTCCGAAGTGCAATGGAACTGTCTGACAAATCAAATCGTTGCTTAACGCCCCACCACACGTGATGGGGGTCATCTAAAAAATGTAATGAAACAGGAGGGGAGGGGTAGTTTTAGTGTGAAACGATAGTAACAAAGAATGATGGTGAGATGTCAGGGAGGATGAGTGAGTGAGTTTTTATGGCTTAACGCCGCGCATGCCACAAAGACTAATTCGCGGCAGAGTGTGTCTGCACTACTTGAAAAAGAGTAACGTTGGACAAGTGATGCAAACAGGTCTGCGGGGCAGTACAAACCTAGGACATGCAGGAGACGCTGCACCTTCATGTTAATTTATCGAACTACTGGTTACCAACAAGCATAGAAAGGAAATAGAAATTACAACTAGGTAAAACAAAGATAAATAGCGCATATACAGCAAATATTGCAACTTATTATCTCCTAGGCGCAATAAATCAGTTCGCAGGTGAAGCCCAACATTACTTATTCCTAACGACTGGCAGTATTGATCACATCTGCATCAGCCGGAAGTTCAGGAGATCGTGGCGGGATGTGCGTGTGATGAGGGGTGCCGATGTATCATCAGACCACCACCTTCTTGCAACAACATTGAGACTTCGGCTTAAGAGGCACACCAACGCCAACAACACACGGACCAGGTACAACGTTGGACTACTCAGGAACACAGAGACACAAGCAGCATTCCGGATCAGCCTTTCCAACAGGTTCCAGCCACTGCAAGACCTGATAGAAGACAGTGAAATGGACATCGAGACACACTGGGAACACAGCAAGAAACTCTGGCACGACACATGCGAAGAGGTCCTTGGCAAGAGAAAGACCCAACATAAGGAATGGATCTCTGCTGATACCATCCAGAAGCTGGAAGTTAGGAAAGAGAAGAAAGCTGCACTGAACACGAGCCGAACAAGAAGAGCTAAGGCAAAGGCACAAGAAGAATACACAGCAGCTGACAGAGAAGTGAAGAGGAGCACCAGGAAGGACAAGAGGGACTACATCGACAACCTGGCCAATCAAGCAGAGGAAGCAGCCGGACAAGGGAACCTAAAAGACCTGTACCAGGTGACCAAGAAGCTCGCGGGCAAATTCCAGCAGACAGACAAACCAGTGAAGGACAAGAACGGGCACCCACTGACAACAACTGAGGAACAGCTGAAACGATGGGCAGAACACTTCAGGGAGCTGTTAAATCGCCCCATCCCTGAAACACCACCAGACATCCCACCAGCAGAGACAGAACTACCCATCAACTGCGACAAGCCCTCTAAGGCAGAGATCAGGAAAGCCATCATGACACTGAGAAATGGGAAAGCTGCAGGGCCGGACGAGATACCAGCAGAAGCCATCAAAGCAGACACAGAGACAGCCGTCAACATGCTGCACAGCCTATTCAGCAAGATCTGGGAGAAGGAAGAGGTGCCAGCCCAGTGGAAAGAAGGGATCGTCATCAAGCTGCCAAAGAAAGGGGACCTCAGGGACTGCAGCAACTACCGAGGGATCATGCTCCTGTCAGTGCCAGGCAAGGTTCTCAACAGAATTCTACTGGAGAGGATGAGAGAGGCAGTCGACCCCATGCTCCAAGACCAGCAGGCGGGCTTTCGCAGGAACAGGTCCTGCGCTGACCAGATTGCCAGCCTACGCATCATTGTGGAGCAGTCACTGGAGTGGAACTCCCCTCTCTACATCAACTTCATAGACTACGAGAAGGCTTTCGACAGTGTAGACAGAGAGGCACTGTGGAAGCTGTTAAGGCACTATGGAGTTCCTGGGAAGATCATCTCCCTGATCCGGTGCACCTACCAAGACATGAGCTGCAGGATTGCCCATGCTGGCCAGTTGTCAGAAAGCTTCGAGGTGAAGACCGGAGTCCGCCAGGGATGCCTGTTGTCCCCGTTTCTCTTCCTCCTGGTCATCGACTGGATCATGAAGACCACTACAGCAGGCAGGAAAAACGGGATACAGTGGACACTCTGGACGCAGCTGGATGACCTCGACTTCGCGGACGACCTGGCGCTCCTGTCTCACAGCCACAGCCAGATGCAGGACAAGACTACGCGCCTGGAAGCCACATCAGCCGGAACAGGGCTCAAGATCAACAGGAAGAAAACCGAGCTGATGAAGATCAACACCACTGCCAACACACCAGTCACAGTCGGTGGAGAGCCCATCAGGGAGGTGGAGTCTTTTGTCTACCTGGGGAGTGTGGTTGATGGACAGGGAGGCACAGACCGAGACGTCACAGCCAGAATCGGCAAGGCAAGAGCAGCAATGGTCATGCTGAAGAACGTCTGGGCATCCAAAGTTGTCAGCATAAGAACCAAACTTCGCATCTTCAACTCCAACGTGAAGTCAGTTCTGCTCTACGGATGCGAAACATGGAGGACAACGAAGACGATGCAGCAGAAGATCCAGACATTTCTCAACACCTGTCTGAGGCGCATCTTCAACATCCGATGGCCAGAGAAGATCCGGAATGAAGAGCTGTGGGAGCGAGCGGGACAGGAACCAGCGGCCAAGCAGATCCTGCGGAGGAAGTGGGGCTGGATTGGACACACCCTCAGGAAGCCAGCATCCAGCACCACACGCCAAGCCCTGACATGGAACCCGCAGGGGAAAAGGAAGAGAGGCCGGCCTCGCAACAGCTGGAGGCGGGACACTGAGGCAGAGCTATGTAAGCAGGGTACCAACTGGACTGGAGTGGCAAGACTAGCCCAGAACAGAGTGCGATGGCGAAGGGTTGTCGATGGCCTATGCTCCATGTGGAGCCAAGGGCCTAAGTAACGACTGGCAGTGCAGACGTCAGTGAGGGGTTAAAAAAAAAAGAAATGCCTTCGTACCCTCGCTATAGTCCTCATCTTCCTGCTCAGCCTCTGGAGTTATTTTGTTATATTGCGACCAGTGTGGGACCTGTTACTGGATACTTCTTCTATTTGGAACTATGTGCATTGAGAAGAAACTGGGATTCTGTATTGGATTAATTGTGAACTGTGTTTGAAACCACGGAATTCGGCCTTGGAATTAGTCTTCAGATAAACGGTGACTGTGTCTCATTCTAATGACCAGAGACCTGTAGGAAGATACTTGTGCTATATAGTTTAATGTATTTTAAGAGATCTGATAGTTAAAAGTACTAGTCGGAACAGTTATGTCACATAGTAAATTAACGGTTAAGTAAATTTGTACTCCTGGTTTAGACAGTCAGTCGGTTAGAACGTTTCAGTGTAACCGGGTGCCCAGGGAGGAGGGTCCGGTTGATGCAGGCAGGGAGGCAAACAGCGGTCGCTATGACATGAGTTTTATTACAACAGGAAAACAACAAACAGGTTACAAAACAAACGCAGTCACAAGCGGCCGGGCTGAGAGTGTGAGCGTGCAGCGAACCGTGGCTCGCGGCTCTTTATGCGCCCAGCGCGGCCCGGAAAGAAAGCAACGGCCTCTCGCAGCAGAAAAGAGGTAAGATGCTCGCGTAGCGGCGAAATCTGTGGTTGTTAGCACATAGAAAAGTAACGATAGCGGGAGTAACATAATAGCTACAAACTTCAAACAAATTGCACCCAAAAGAGCGTGAAAAGTACTTTAAGACTATTTTCATGGTCTAGCAGTTTAAGAGTTTAAGTTCTCATCAAAACACAGACAATTTTCTATTGCCGATTAAGGAGCGTAAAGACAGGGACCACGCATTCCAAAAGTGGTGAAAATGAAAAAATACACCCGTTAAACTACAAAACAGTGCTAAAAACAAAACATGTTTAGAAACTACAAACTCTTCTGAAACTACTATAGAAACGGAAACGGTAATGACTGCGAAGTGGTTACAAGTTAAGCAAATAAAAGCGACACAAAAGGGACAGAAACCACTTAACTTTGACAAAGGACGGCACAGGTCGACGTTTCGGCTTACGCCTTCTTCAGGACATAAACAAATGGGACATAACTTCAACAAACAAGCAAAAGGTAACTCTGCGGACGTACTGACATACACGGCGCGGGGGAAAAAAAAAAAAAAAAGGGTGGGCGAGAAAAGGACAAGAAAAAAATAGCAAAATTATCACAACACCCATCCTTAGGTGACAGAAGACCATGGACTGTGTGTGAAAAAAAAAAAATGTTGGACAGAAAAGAACAAAAAAGAATAGTGAAAATTAGCCTTTGGTGACATAGGACCATGGATTGTGTGTGAAAAAAGTTCAGAGGGTTATGTTACGGCTTTTCGTTCAAACCACCCGGGGCCTGACCTCTGAACTTTACATCATTCACGGAATTGTCCGCTCCCCGCTACTTTTAGTTGTACTGTCCCGCCAGTCCCGTATTTTGCAGTTTATTTTTTCCCGTATTTTTCTATATTTGTTGTGTAGTTTTGAGTAGTCTCTAGTTTGTTGCCCTACAAGTATTAATCATCACGCTGATAGTATATTTTGAGCCGAATCTGTGTTGCCTTATTACATCTAACGATTCATTTGATCCGCATATAATTTTTACTGGAATAAGTGAACACTCTGATCTTTATTATCTTGTCAGTTGTTTTTGTCGAGAGATAGTGTAAGTTTGATGAGTGATTGAGTGCGTAGATGTGTGTGGCACGTAGGCCCGACAGTATGGTACGTGCAATACTCTTTCGCACTTCAGTCATGTTAAACACACATTACAGAGTAGCTCACTAAACTAAATCTGTAGCGTTCCCGAAAACCACGACGACCCCACACCCGGGGCGCTACACGTATTTCTCCCCAACCCTCCAGCCACCGCCGATGTAATCGTCGGGTGTGTAAAAAAAAACAACAAAAACCGTTATGTCATTACTTTGATTGTTGCGGAGACTAAACGCGTTTACAGACTCAGTACTTACTTACCCAACTGAGGTGTTGTCAGTTACAATGTTACAAAGCCAAATGCAAACTAGTGCGGATTTGTGCGAACAGGGGCAGAAACATATGAAATCACTCACATAGTGAAACAGATTCTTGTGTGTGTGTGTGTGTGTGTGTGTGTGTGTGTGTGTGTGACCACAGTAAGTCGGGTATCGGAGGAAGAACGGAGGTTGCGGGATGGTGTGTAGAACTGAATGAGAGCGGACAGATAGGAGGGAGCAGAACCTGACTGAGATAATGTTGTAGCAGAGAGTGGCAAGTTTGTAGTGAATTCTGTTTTGGATGGACAGCCAGTGCAGATCAGATAGGAGAGGAGGGACATGTTGGCGTTTTGAAGATAAGACGGGCGGCACAGTTCATTACTTTTTGAATTTTGTCTAACTGATTTTGAGGAAGACCGACAAGGGGCGAGTTACAATAATCTAGGCGAGAGAGAACGAGTGAAGCCACTTAGGTCTTTGTAGAGTCAGTGGTCAGGTACTTTCTAATGGACGAAATGCGCCGAAGCTCAAAGTCACTACTGTCACCATTCACTGACTACCCACAGCGATACTGTTGAGCAGAGTTCAATAAACAAACGTCCAAACTGATTAATTACTGTGTTCTGGGAGCATCTGCCATCGTCTGTCTCCGGATCACGCCACACTGAATCGTCAAGCATATCATCGTCAGCTGTGTTTTGCCACTGACCAGTGCGAGCATTAAAATCTCCACAAAGTATTACCTGACAGTTTCTGTGTATATCTGACAGTTTCTGTGTATATCTTGCAGATCCAACAACCACTGCCCAACAATTGGAATATTACTGTTCATTGCCTTGTCTTTGTAGTATGGGGATGCGGGAGGGGCCGTGGTCACGAAGCGTTCGTAACTTTTCCGCCACCGATTTACGCACGCGAGGGACCGTAACTTATGATTTGTGGCAAAATTGGGTGGTCATGACGTTTGCGCACAGTTACGGCCGCTCGTAAACGCTTGCGTATTGTACACCACCTAGGAGGGTGTCGGAAAGGTGCCATAGCCTTTGCGGAAATCTGAAAAATAGAGGCCCGCTTGGTTTACCAACTCCAAATGAGAAGAGCATTGCGACGGGAAAGGGTGTTCCGCGATCGTACTAACCCTTTTGACTTGTACGACGATGTGGACATGCTTCAAAGGTTTAGATTTAGGAAGAGAGACCTGCAGGAATTGTGCGATCTGCTGTAGGACGACTTGAGGTACCCGTGTAGAGGGGGTGTGTTCAGTTCACTACGCACCCTGCAATGCAAAGGCCTGTATGGCCGGCCGTACACACATCGTGGGTTGATTTGTTTTCTTTTTGTGGGTTAGCATTTGTTGTGTGTGTTTCAGACTAGTTCAGTGCTGAACGCACTCGGTCAGTCCTCACTGGTCAACCACCACCGTTTTGATCGTATGCCTGTCAATGCAGGTCTCATTCATTGCATGTGTGTTGTGGACCCGAAATGTGCGTGTTCCGAATTCTGAGTTTTTAGTCGAGTCATGTTTATCTGTCGTAGCAAGTCAGGTTAAATGCGTGGCATGTATGTGGAGAGTTTTGTTGACGTTGTTATCCTCTCCTCTTTCGTTTTTCGTTGTTCTTTGATTGAGGTTCATTCCGTTGGTTTTCTTGCCAGTGAACATGCTACATACGGCTTGTACGTGCAGTAAATGCTTCTACTGGTTGTAGTCCGTCCAATGTTGAGATAGAGACTGCTAGGGAGCGGTCTATATGCGACCTGCATGCTCTCCTGATCACACTCTCCACATACATGCCACGCATTTAACCTGACGCTACGGCAGATAAACAGTGACTCGATCAAAAACTCTGTAGTGAACGCGTAGTGAACACACCCCCTCTACTCTTTCACTCTTCATGCTGGAAGGAGAATTTGTGCAGATCACGTGATGGTGTTTTCCGTGGGAATACCAGGGGTCCCACACCTATCTAAAAATAACCCGTACGTGACACCGTTTCCAGTAAGTGCGTGTCGTGACCGGCCAACCAGCGGAAAAGATAGTTTTCACGTAGCCACGTACGAACTTCCGATCCGCAACCAATTTCCGCAAAAGAAATTTGCGTTCGCGTCGTGACCACGGCCCCAGAGGAGCGTCCGCTCACGGGTAGAGCGTTAGTTGGTAAGAGAACGTGAAGCTAGTGAGTGAGAGAAAATCCACGTTGACCGAAAACCGCACGACTACATACAGTTACACTACTGATGAAAACTGGAATTTTCCGCAGAACTTCTTGCAGGATTCATAAAGACTGTAGGTGTGTGTGTGTGTGTGTGGTGGGGGGGGGGGGGGGACGTGTGGCAGCAGAATGGGCCACGACAACGTTTTAAGCGTGAATCCAACTGATCAAACAGTTCATTATAGACCGCTGCATCACGACAATTCACAACATTCCATACATACAAAGAAAAATAGACTCTTTACTACATAGTGGCGCATAACGAGCGACAAAAACTTCACAATGTTAAGACATGTTCCACTCTCTTCGAACAGACTTCCTTGAAGTATTCTCCATGCTAAGTAAGTGGACTCTTTCAACACTGCTTTAAAACCAATCGTTTCGAGCTGCATTACATCGATTTACTTGATTGTTCCACCATCACTGACATCATCATTATGTCACGTAAGCATGCATTGTGACCTTGTGTATCTAATGTGGATCAGTGTAACGTGTATTTAATGTGTACGTTATGTGTATGTATTGGTATTCTGCTATTGTGAGGCGCCCAGAGCTCCTGCAGGAGGTTGGGCGCCAGACAAATCCTCATTATTATCATTAATCATTTTATCATGAAAAGTAAGAGTTTAAACGCTGGCTAGGTTACCACCGCATGGGTAAAACATAACCAGTGTAAATGTACAATCCTGCGGGTATTTGGTCAGGTGCGCCAGCCAAACCAGCTCTTCCTGTCTCTCTCCCCCTTCTTCTCCCTTTATCCGTCCTTTTCTTCTATCTCCTTAGTAATGGAAACAACATCATAGGACATGCTAAAAAGTCCACGTTCAAAGGCACGTTTGTGGCATAAACGCACGTCGCTCGCATTCTCCGCACAGACATGATGCAAATGTAACTCTGACAATAACAACATTGTTATAGGCGGGCATTGCGCCCATGAACGCACTTCCCTGCCACACTGAGTGCCGTATGTGTGTGTGTGTGTGTGCGAATGTGTGTGTGTGTGTGTGTGTGTGTGTGTGTGTGTGTGTGTCCAGGCCTGTTCCTCCGAAAATACTCAACCGAATGGCTTCAAATTTCGGGTATCCGAATACATCAAAATCTTATATTAGAGCAACCGAGCTTTTGATGATTGCTTAGGCGAAAGTCCACGATTATGGACCGGCTCCTAATATGGACCACTCCCATTCTGGACAACTCGCATTGTTTTTCACTGATTTTGCGCTTTCAGTCATTAGATTGCTTCCCCTGGAACTGATGGCGTCGACGAGATGGCGGTGATGGCGGTGCCGCGTTGCCGTGAGAAGCAATAAGTGCTTTTTACTATCACAATGGTTTTCTCTAAAACTGTCATGTCAGAAATGCTTCGTATTGAGCTTCAGTCGACTGAAATACGAAAGAGTGCATGTGTCAGCAGCAACACCAGATCTTTGATTGTTTATTTATGTGGGGTGACAAATTTCCCGTTTCAGCCACAGCAGCCGGGCCCACATGTGTTTCCTATGAGTCATGTTCCACCATTATGGACCACCAGTGTCTACATGTATGGACCATATTTGTAGACTGTGCCACAGTGGTCCATATTGGTAACCTTTTTTGTGTGTGTCGAGGTTCTTAGTCATGAAGCTCTATAAACGTACACAAACATTTTCATTGTGTTCAGTCCCAAAATACTGTATCTAGGACAGCTTGTTAAAAAGTGGCCCATAATGGTGGACTTTCCATGTGTTGCATAAACACGTGGTCCATATTTGAGGACTAGGTGGTCCATATTAGTTTCTGTGTCCTGGAATATGGACCATTTGCAATTTAAAAAAAATCCATTTATTTCCTTTTTCCCTTTTCTTATGTTGTTCAGGCTTTGAAATATTGTGCCTTTAGAGGAAATAAAAGCACACAAACATTTTCATTGTGTTCAGTCCCAAAATACTGTTTCTGAGACAGCTTGTTAAAAAGTGGTCCATAATAGTGGAATTTCCCCTAAGTGATTTGGGAGTTATCGCCCTTTTGAGACAAGTTGGTTGTCTCGCGTTTACAGCGTCTGCAGCGTTATCGTCAGGTGACTCGAAAATTTGTACTCAAAGCACATTTCCTCCACAATCCACACGCCTCACAAACATCGAAGAAGAGACGCACGCGCACTGACGTAAAGTATGAGCGTCATGTTTGATTGACGTGATGCTGGTTTTTCTTGGGGATGTCTCGCCACTTTCTTTCCGAATTCCGCTGCTGGAGACGTGGTGTTGTATTTTATTTCTGCTATGTCGCTCTCTTCGTGCACTCACAGAGAAGACACGTGATACAATAGAATACAGCTCCCCATACTTTATTAACAGAAGATGCGCGGATAACAGAGTCATGTAAGAAGAAAAACCCTGAACGCTGTGCACGGCTGCTTACGTACTGAACAGGTCAAATCTAGAACATTCATCAACTTACTGGAAGGCTCGAAATCAGTCTTCCCAAGACGTTACTGCACCAACATGTTCTGGGATGGTCTAGAAATTTCCATCGAAATGCAGTGGCTTTTCGCGATCTCTACAACACGTGAAAAGCGGGAATTTCTGTAGTGGGTTTTGTTTTTGCCACTGACTCACACTCAGAAGCATAATATGTGTGTGTGTGTGTGTGTGTGTGTGTGTGTGTGTGTGTGCGCGCGCGCGTCTAAGAGAGAGAGAGAGAGAGAGTTTATCTCCTCCGATACCAGTAAGCAATCGTCTGTCAGTCATGCCTGCGGGAAGTAACTCTGTCAAAGGGGAACGACTTTGTTACAAGAATTCGCCCATGTAGAACCTCGCATACGTTAAAAAGTTAGTGACGTCAACCAGCTAGGCGAGCTAACACGACCTCATGTGTTTCGGGTTTTGCAGCGCAAAGAGGCACGGAAACGGTTTCAAGTATTTTCTTTATGTCAGCATGCTTGATGTCAGAGAGCTTGCGTACGTGTGCGCGCGGGCTGCATACATGACACAACGACCACGACTGTGACTACAGCAGGTTACTGAATGGAAACAACATATTGGGCTGGTGGCCATCTTGTTACATCCTGGTAGGGTTGAATCCATTGTGGTGTTTGGGTTTCGCTGGGTAAACAGTCTACACATAATTATATACTTGACAGTCCATATTCTAAATGTAGGCTGGTTTCAGAGAGTGGGTGGGTGGGCGTTTGGGGGTTTAACGTCCTTTTCCACCACATAGGGTGATATCAAAGACGGGGCAACGATGAAAAAGCCAGGACAAATATTTGGCCCCAGCCGGGATCGAACTCACGACCCGAGCATTAGAAGTCCAACGCTCTACCATTCGACCACCCCGGCTCCCCTGGTTTTAGAGTTTGTGTCCTCGCTGTGATAAATCTTGACCGTGTGGACCACTTGACCAGAGGCAGAAGTGCAATGCTTCTCGAAAATTATCGCGATGAGAACACGATACAGTAGAGTGGCTTAAAGGTCTACAATCCCAACTTGAGAGGCAAAAGCCTCCATAGCTCCCTTGTGACACAGGTCAAGGTCATCCACAAGAGTATGTTTGTAAAGCTCTTATCACTATCCATTATCATGCCAAGTAAAGTGTCTCTGGCGCTCTGAGTTCATGGCAATATTACAATTTTCCCCGAAACAGTTTGTATGGCCTTGACAAAGAGATCTCATCAATGTCTATCATTATGCCAAGTTTGATGCCTCTAGTATTTATAGTTCCTCCGAAAACAGTAATGTTAAAATTCACAACAGACAGCTTTAATGATCTTGACCTTCAGTCAAGGTCATTCAGAAAGGTAGGTCCCATTGCTGTCTATCATCATGCCTCGTTTGGTGTCTCTACTGTTTGTTGTTTTGGAGAAAATGCCAAGCTTAAAGTTTCCCCCCCCCCCAAAAAAAAAAAAACGATTGCATGACCTTGACCTTGACTAAAAGTCACTGAACACAGGTATGTCTGTAAAGGTGCTGCTAATGTCAGTCATTGCACATATAGTTTGATGCTTCTGATTCTTCTGGATTCTGAGAAAATGCAAATGTAAATTTTCCCAACAGACTGTTTTAATGAGCTTGACCTTGAGTCAAGGTCATTTAAGGTGGTATGTGTGCAGAGGTCTTATCACTGTCTATCAGCACGCCAGGTTTGGCGCCTCTGCTATTTGTTGTTTTTGAGAAATTGCCAATGTTAAGGTTGTCACAACCCGCTTCGGGTCTACTGAATAAATCCGCTGCGGCAGAGCTTTGAGCAGCGTTATTGTGTTGTGTTGTGTGCACGTGCGTGTGTGGGTATCGTGACACGGATAGACCGTCAAGCACGGGCAGACCGTTAAGCACGGGTAGACCGTTAAGCACGGGCTCGACTAGCCTCGGTCAGCACTTCGGACCCTGTGACCACCGTCCCTGAGCTATTGCCTTTTCGCCATTGACCGTGCGAGGGTGGACCGCTCGTCGCGGGCTAACTCAACGCTAGGGAAACTGGTTCCGACGACCAGATTCTGTAAAGCTGTTCGGTCAGCTGGGTGCAGCGCCAAGGTGTTTTCTGACGCTGGGATTCGAGGGCCGGACGGGTAGGTGTCTTTTACCTAGGTGGGCCCTATTCAGTGCGCCGTTTGGGTGCGTGTAGCGGGCGGGGCGTGGGCCGGTCGTGCTGGGTCGAGTTGAAGGGGAAGCCTGCCCGAGTTGGTTTACCTTGACGTGTTTGTGTGTCCTACTCTATCTGCCTGTCTGTCTACGTTTGTGTGTGTATGTCCGGTTAGCTTTGTATAAATAAAACTCTTATTCTAGACTAGCGTGGGGTAAGGCTACGGGACTGGCAAAAGCCTAGCACTGGGGACGTGGGGGGAGGTGATTTTATGACCACCGGACTGATCCCGGCCATCCAGGCCTTTCTTCTCTGTTTTCTCTTCCTTCTGGTGGAGGCGTCCCTGGCCCCTGTCGAAGCATCTTGGAGAGGAACGACCAGACGCTGGAGCGCGGGACGCTTACGGGAGTTGGCTACAGTCCCCTGGATCGTGACCACCCGGCCGCCATGGAGGACCGCTGTGCATGAGCGCCCCGGGACCACTACGGGAGGCAGCCACTGTTCACAGACTACGGGAGACGACCGCAGTCCACGGACTCTCAGGCTGGTCACTCACTATTCCCCACTCCCTCAAGTGTCCTCGTGCGTGCTACGCGGCTGCCGGTTCCCTAGACTGCCTCTTACTTAGGACGCTCCCTAGAGCTAGAGTGTGTTATATGATGTGTAGTTGTCTTAGTTGTGTGTAGGGGAAGGGTGGGGTTCTGTTTATAAACTGTCTAGGTGTAAATACTGTGTCCGTTGCTGATGTTCCGTGCGAGAGCGTGCTGAGTGAGTGCGCGTGTGACAAAGGTTTCACAAAAATAGCTTGTACCGCCTTGACCTTGACACAAGGCCACTGACTACATGTATGTCTGTAAAGTTCTTATCAACATCTATCATCAAAGTTTAAAACCTCTGGTTTTTGTAGATTACGAGAAAATGCCAATGTAAATTTTCAAACAGACAACTTTAGTGACCTTGACTTTGAGTCAAGGTCATTCAAAATGATATGTTTTGAAAGGTCTTGTGGTTGTCTACACGCATGCCAAGTTTGGTGCCTCTGCTGTTTGTAGATTATGAGAAAATGACAATGTTAAAGTTTTCTGGACACACACACACATACACAGACAGAAAGACAGACAGACAGACAGGCGACGGAGGATTAATACACAGACTCCCATTGTTACACAAGGGAGCCAAAAAGCCACTTACAATGTGTTGGGTTTTTTTGTTTGTTTGTTTTTTTTTAAGACTGCGACTCCTGCGACTGTGCATAATGAGGGCAACTCTGTCACAGTTGCAAAGTTTTCATACCCTTATAAACCCAGAGCGTGAGTTTGCAGTGACGTCATTGCGCTTTTGCGCGTGACACATCACCGTTTTAAAGTAACTATTTCTACTTCGTTTATAATACCGGACAGTATTTTGCGCATTTTCCAAACAGGAAAGACAGAGCAGGGACCTACCTGGCTGACAGTCGACCCCAACGTCCTCATGGTGGCCACAGTTGTGTTGCATAACGCCTCCATGATGACAGTCAAACAAGGACTTCTCGTGGCCCCCACAGTCCAAATCGTCAAGAATAATGGGACCAGTTCCCCGTCCGAAGTAAGCCTCAGACATCTGGATCGGATATTCCCTGGCGAAATAAATGTAATCCCAATGCGCATGAAAACTGTTAGAATGTACACGCACATGAACCAAACCATTTTGGCAAGTTGTGCGCATGACTGCTGTGACCAAATACCGGTCATGAAGCATGCAGCCGAAACACTCAATACACTCAATTCTAAATATTTATTGAAACTGCATCAGGCCGGCTGCGTGCTTCCGGCTAAATGGAGAGTCCAAACCGAGACACTGGAAATCATCTGGCAAAGTTTAAAATCTCCGGTGTTTGTAGATTCCAAGAAAATGCCAAAATAAAAATTTCAAACAGACAGCTTTAGTGACCTTGACCTTGTGTCAAATTCATTCAAAATGATATATTTTGAAAAGTCTTTTGGGGGTGCTTCCCTTTGTATGACACGTCTTATGATGTGGATGATTACACGGCCGGCACCGCAGGTGCCTTGTTTCCCGGGCCTGGTTACTGCCGGGATATTTATGACAGGGAGCGTGGAATGCGGCCCTGTCCCGCAGTCCCAAACCACACGGACCTCCATAGCATCATCTTACTATCATCCTCATCTCCATCATCATGCATAATAAAAATTGTCCCAGCTTCCGAGTCCTCCGTGGGTTCCACCCATGACCTGGGGGGAACACCACTGGAGCTGGCAAAGAGTTGGGGCAGCCCCCCCCCCCCCCCCAAAAAAAAAAAAAAAAGTTGTTTTTTTTTGTTTGTTTGAAAGGTCTCAGGACTGTCTATCAGCATGCCAAGTTTGGTGCCTCTGCTATTAGTAAATTCTGAGAAAATGCCAATATAAAGGTTTGCTGTGGAAATGCGGAAAATAGCTTGAACAGCCTTGACCTTGACACAAGGCCATTGAATACATTTATATATGTAAAGTTCTTCTCAATGTCTATCGTCATGCAAAGTTAAAAATCTCCAGAGTTTGTAGATCCCAAGAAAATGCCAATGTAAAGTTTTCAAACAGCTTTAGTGACCTTGAACTTGAGTCAAGGTCATTCGAAATTATATACTTTGAAAGGTCTTAGGACTATCAGCATCCCAAGTTTCAGTTGGTGCCACTGCCGTTTATAGATTCTGAGAAAATGCCAATGTTAATGTTTACTTCGGAAATGCGGACAAACAGACACACACACACACACACACACACACACACACACACACACACACACACACACACACACAACCACACACAGACGACGGAGGGTTAGTACATAGACTCCCATTGTTTCACAAGGGAGCCAAACAACACACTCCAGTTATGTCATCAATCAGAAAGTGCGTCATTTCAAACATTTGGAACGCATACGTCACGGCCGGTGCACAGTTATGTTGCTCACTTTTGGGGGTGAAATTTTATTTTCCTTGGATCACGTAAACTAGAGAGGCAGAAGCCTCCATGGCTCCCATGTGACATGGGTCAAGGTCATTCAAAAGAGTATGTTTGTAAAATCTTATCACTATCTATTATCAAGCCAAGTAAAGTGTCTCTGTTGTTCTTATTTGCTGGCAATATAACAGTTTTCCCCAAAACTGTTCGTATGGCCTTGACCTTGGGTCAAGGTCATTCAAATGAGATCTCATCAATGTCTATCAGTATGCCAATTTTGATGCCTCTAGCATTTGTAGTTTCTCCGAAAACGGTATGTTGAAATTCACAACAGACAGCTTTCATGACCAAGGTCATTCAAAAGGTATGTCTGCATAGGTCTCATTGCTGTTGATCATCGTTCCGAAAATGATATATTCTGAAAGGTCTTATGGCTGTTTATCAACATGCCTGGGTTGGTGCCTCTGCTGTTTGTAGATTCTGAGAAAATGAAATGTTAAGGTTTACTGCGGATACACACACACACACACACACACACACACACACACACACACACACACACACACACACAGAGAGAGAGACGGCGGACGGTTATTACATAGACTCCCTTAGACACAAGGGAGCCAAAAATAGTGGTACATAAAATTCTGTGCGAAGTATTTGCGAGTGCACTTTTGACTGCCAGTACATAAGCACGTGCTTGAATGATATTCTTCTTTCTTAATTATTTTCTTTTTTCTTCTGTTTTTGTCCTTTTCTTACAAGACTGGACAATATACTTATATAACATCAAGCACAAGCGTAAAAGGTAAGGTAAACATGAAAGTAAAGTGATTCCAAGATAAACAAACGTGAACAAAATTAGTATTAGCTAACAAGGTCATTCAAAAAGGCACATACATGTATACGCCGAAATTGGATCCCCCTGTCGACACCCGCGGCTGTTTATGTAAATACATGAATTTGCGTTTTTATATAATTTTTTTTTCCACTGAACTGTTTGGAGGGAAAAATTCAAGAATTCTAGACATTTTTCCAAGAAAGACCAAGAGACACTGTCGTACGCTTTCTCAACATCTAGTGATACTATCAAACCAGGAATTTGCTTTCTTTCAGTGTACTTCATAACATTATACATTTGCCGAATACACTCCCCAATATATCTCCCTTTCAAAAAGCCTTTCTGACTTCCGTTTATTATGTCTGGCAAAACTGACTGTATTCTACGTGCTATGCATGCTGAGGCTGTCTTCTAAGAGACATGAAATAGAGAAATTGGTCGCCAGGTTTTTTGGGGGGTTTCCTTCTTTAGGAATACAAGTGATGATACCTTGTTTCTGTTTCTGTGATAATTCACCATTTACTAAACCTTCGTTAATAGATCTAACAAGGAACATCCCAATGTCTATGAATTTTTTTTTATTAACTTCCACTGTGTACCCGTCTGAACCGGGACTCTGTGGATAAATCTTGTCACTGTCTATCAGCACCGCAGGTTTGACGCCTCTGCTGTTTGTTTTTTCTAAGAAAATGCCAATGTTAAGGTTTCACAAAAATAGCTTGTATGACCTTGACTTGACACAAGGCCATTGAATACATATATATATCTGTAAAGTTCTTATCAACGTCTATCATCATGCAAAGTTTAAAACCTCTGGTGTTTGTAGATTCCGAGAAAATGCCAATGTAAATTTTTCAGACAAATTTAGTGACCTTTACCTTAAGTCAAGGTCATTCAAAATGATATGTTTTGAACGGTCTTGCGGTTGTCTATCACCGTGCCACACACACACACACACACCCACACACACACACACACGACGGAGGGTTATTACATAGACTCCCATTGTTACACAAGGGACGCAAAACAAGTATTTATGCCGACAACTGTCTCCACCGACCGTGCACGAAAGGGACGAAGTCATACTCTGCACGGCGAAGGAGGCTGAATTTCAATTTTGAACAAGTCACAACAAAGTCAATGCCGATAGAGTTTTTTCGCTGTTGTTCCTGAAGTGTCTTCTAATGGGCTGAAACAACCCTGTACAGTTCACTGCACTGTATGTGATTAAAGCTTACCTTGAGTATCCCAGCATCCTACACACGACCTTGGCGTCCGGCAGGCCGAAGCCATCGTCACACACCGTCCCCCACACACCCTCTACTTGCACTTCCACACGTCCGGCTGACGGGCGTGGACCGTTCACTAGCCGTACATTTCCTGCCAAAAACAAACAAAAACAAAAAAACAAAAAACTAGTGTATCTTAGAAGGAATGACAAATTTAACTTCATTATCACTTCACTTCGTTAGGGTCTTGTGGGCAGAAAAAAATATTTACAAGACCACATGAAATAATAATAATAATAACAATAAAGGGTATTTCTAGGGCGCATTTCTTTAAATAAAACTCAATGCGCCTACCACTCGCTCACACTCACGCACATTATACAACGATGAACAGAC
>JACVVK020000400.1:0-227500 GCA_018292915.2 Batillaria attramentaria | reverse complement strand
ATATATATATATATATATATATATATATATATATATATATATATATATATATATATATAATGTGTCTGAGGTGCCATAAAAATGCACACACACACACACACACACACACACACACACACACACACACACACACACACACACACACACAAACCACTGCAGCCGTTATCGTCAGTTGACTCAAAAAGTTGTACACAAAGCACATTTCCTCCACAAGCCACTCTACACACGCTTCACAAACATCGAAGAAAAAACGCACGCGCAATGACGCAAAATATCAGCGTCATCTTGCCGACGTCATGTTTGATTGACGTGATGCTGGCATTTCTTGGGGATGTGTCGCCAGTTTTTCGAAGTTCTCTATTTGTAGACTGCACAGCTGGCCCTCAGAAATACGATGTATGTGATTGCAATGTGTTCATATCCGGCATGTGAGAGAATTCTTGTACGTGTTGTGTTCGGGTCATCTTAAGAAATTGGGTAAAGCGCCTACACAATAAGCAGTTCTTCTTCTTATTATTATTATAATACAGGTTATTACGTAGCTCTTCTGGCACTGGGGAGGTGATGTCACATACGAAGCTGTAAGTTTGTTTCCCGAAAGAGATGTTGTAGAACAGTAGGCGCCTTTATTGTGAACGGTACTTTTGGGGTGGTTGGCAGCAGTGGTAGACACACATCCAAGGAATTCAGTGTTTTGGACCATGCAGTGTTGTAGTTATCGATACTTGGGTATGTTACAAAATTTTATGTTCAGACCGGCCCCCGTAGTGTAGTGGTTAGCACTTCGGACCATGGACCGGGAGACAGGTGTAGCAGTCCAGATTATACCCCGCCTGGAGTATACTTCCGTATAAACTGGCCTAGCCCAGACTATACCCCCCCGAATAAACTGGCCTAGCCCAGACTACACCCCGTATAAACTTGCCTAGCCCAGACTACATCCCGGGGTGTACTCTGGCCTAGACTCGTTTAACCCTCTCCTGCCCACTTTAACCCCCCTACCACGGACGACCAGAGAGAGAGAAAGAGAAACGTCTTTGCTTGAATGCTGCACGCGTTTTGCCACTCGATGTTCAATGATGGCGTGTGGCACACGTGTGCGGTTCTGTAGTTTTCTTTTTTCCTTCTTGTTACTTTATTTTCTTAAATCTGTGTTTTTATGTCCTGATGCACCCAAAGAGACAGATACATACATACATACAGACAGACAGACAGACAGACAGACAGAAAGACATACATACATACATACATACATACAGACAGACAGACAGACAGACAGACATAAAGGGAGATAGGGTGTCTTAAGGTGCCTCTGCAGGAAATTTCTGTAAACTTGCAATGCTTGTATCTCATAAAGTACAACGCAAATCAAACCGCTTCACTCCGAAAAAAAGCAAAGAGCCAAGTGGATTTTCCTCAGAGTCATATTAAATGCACTTCAAAATAGAACAAGAGCCAAATTGGTAGCGAAACATTTCTTGCACGCTTTGGTGTAGTCTGTCACTTCTTGCTTCATCCCTTTCCAGTAGAAAGAAACGCTCTGTTAATGTCGACGATGTTTTGTCGCGCCAGAAGTGTCCACCAGTAGCAGGATTGTCGTGGAAAGCTTGAATCACAGATTCCGGCAATTCTACTTCTCTGCAATACTTCCAATATCTTTCCGTTTAGTTTGTGCACAAGTATTCCGTAGTGTAAGGAGTATGGTTTCGCCATTTGTCGAAAACGTTGTTTAGCATTTCTCTTGTCTGCAACGTTTTTGATGTTGTAGATGTAGTCGGGATACTTTGTGTCTTCGTTCGTTTCTGTTGATTAAATTTCAACATCTGCTCGTATAGGCAATCATTCATCTCAGCTTGACAGGTTGAGAACAAATGACACAAAAACCGAACTTGACACGCAAACGGCCGTGTACAAACACTTTAGTGAACTCTGTTCACAGGTTGGTATATTTCGGGCAGGAGGGGGTGAATCCGGCCTGGGCTGATCTATACCCAGGGGGTTGAACCGGCCTAGGCTACTTTATACCCGAGGGTATAAAGTAGCCAGGGTTATACTCCAGCCTGTTACACCGGGTTCGAGTCCCAGCCGAGGCAAGCGAGATTTTTCCAACCTAGGTCGGCTCCTACCCACTACCCAGAGCGGGTGTGCTATGAGCACAGGGAGGCTGTTGCCACACAGCCGAGATTCACCCACTTCACGGGTGCGACTTTGGGGGTGCTTCCCTTGGTATGACACGTCTTATGGTATGGATGATTACACGGCCGGCACCGCAGGCGCCGTAGTTCACGGGCCTGGTTAATGCCGGGATATTTATGACAGGGAGCGTGGAATGCGGCCCTGTCCCTCAGTCCCAAACCACACGGACCTCCATAGCATCATCTTACCACAATCCTCATCTCCATCATCATAATAAAAAAATGCCCCAGCTTCTGAGGCCTCCGTGGATTCCACCCATTACCTGGGAGGAACACCACTGGAACTGGAAAAAAGTTGGGGCAGCAATTCATGAGTTGTATTCTGATGTACATTCTCTTATCACAGCCCAGCTGTCTTATCATGGACATAATGATAAATTAATGTATGTTATTGCTAGTAATTCTAATTAGCTGATTGTAATGAGGGAGTGTCCAGGCCTAGGTGGCATGCTGACAGGTGAAGTTTAACGACAGACTAGATAGCTATGCTATGCCTGCGCTATAGAAATGTTGAATGATCATGTTTGTCGTTTGCTGAGAGAGACAATGACAATATACTTTGTTTGCCCACGGTAGAAGCTATCGGCACAATGACCGTTTGCAAGTTTACCGTTACTACACTAGAAGTGAAAGCAATACAACAGAAGACACATACAGTGCTAATTATTCTACTTGCAAAATGAGATATGGAAACAAGATGCATGCGTATACGACGCCGGAAAGATTGAATCACACACACACACACACACACACACACACACACACACACACACACACACACAAAGCGAGAGAGTGACCAAGAGAAAGCGATAGACATAATTATGTGGTCGTTGTTACAGCGGTGATTTGACAGAATATTAATTGACTTGCCTTGACATACATACTGCTGTGTCAAGGCACCGTTCTGTCAATTCACCGCTGCACGTTGACACAGCGGTGTGTTGATACAGCGGTGGCTTAACACAGCACGTAAGGCCAAATATCTATGAAAAGACTCCTTCAAATCACGCATTGTCCCGGTAGATTTGTCTCGTGTGACAACTGCACTATTATAGCTTTAGTTTCTAGAATAACAGAGCTTTTTGAGAAACATATATTTTTCAAGTTTCTGCGTAAAGCACCAGTCAGAAGAGTACCAATTTTGCAATTTCGTAAGCACCATTCAAGGTATTCAAGTCCACGTTTCACCAGTCCTCTACATCTTTCAGATTTTTATCGTCACGCAAAGTTTGATGCTTCCGGTTCTTCTAGATTCTGAGAAAATGCAAGTGTAAAATTTCAAGACTGCGTTAATGACCTTGACCTTGAGTCAAGGTAATTTAAAATGGTATGTGTGCATAGGTCTTATCGCTATCAACACGCCAGGTTTGGCACCTCTACTGTTTGTTGTTTCTGAGAAAATGGCAATGTTACAGTTTCACAAAAAAATACCTTCTATGGTTTTGACCTTGACACAAGGCCATTGACTACATGTATATCTGTCAAGTTCTTATCAATGTCTATCATCATGCAAAGATTAAAATCTCTGGTATTTGTGTAGCAGAGTGATTGCGCTGTGTGTGTGTGTGTGTGTGTGTGTGTGTGTGTATAGAGAGAGAGAGAGAATAGTTTTTTTGTAGTTGTGTGAGGCCCGGTCGGTTGGGCGCAGTCATATTGCTTCATCTTAAATCGACGTGTTGGTCAGTTTGTAACGGGGACTAACTCAGTATTCACTTATGATGAAGCGGGTACACATAATCTGCATATTGACTAGAGAACTTTGTCTTTTATTAAAGCCACTACAATAGAAACCTCTGCTGTACTTGCTATTTAAGTATGGGATGTGTAGTCCAAGATTGTGGCATAATTTCTTGTGAGCTAAGAGTTATAGTCTAGCCAGTAATTTAAGTATTAGTCTGTTTTTCTAAATGTGTTTTACATTCCAGTAGTTTCTGTTGTGGTTCAGGCAGGTTTGCTTAGGGTGTTCAACCGTGTAAAAGCATGCAGACAGCGATCTTTCACTGATTGGCTAGCCTGAGTTGGAGTTCACCACGTATAGCGTTTGGTGTGAGTTGCCCCCAGAGCTCACTTTGATCATTGTAAGGCCTACAAGAAACATCGCACCTGTCGGCCATATTGATAAAACTAAAACACCTTTGTCGCACTGAGAAGGGTGTCCGTGTACGGGTACGTGTACCTATATGTGTGCATGCACCGATACGCACTTATGCTGAAATAAAGAGACTAGCGCAAACCGAATACGTTGTACTCGTCATACTGGTCGCCGGAATTACGAACCCCGGTGGTGAGGCAGTGTGGTCGTTCATACCCCAAGTGTCCCCAAACCATCCGTAACATTTGTAGACTCCGAGAAAATGCCAAAGTAATATTTTCAAACAGACAGCTCTAGTGACCTTGACGTTGAGTGAAGATCATTCAAAACGACATGTTTTGAAAGGTCTTATGGTTGTCTATCAGCATGCCAGTGAACTCTTACGCTATTTCTTAAGCTACTTGAGTCTGTGATTAATTCTGTGATTGTTCTTAATTATTTATTTGTTGATTTATACTGAGCCTGTCTTAATCTTAATTGCCCGTTTCGGGATGAATAAAGTGCAACTGAATTGAATTGAATTGAAGTTTGGTGCCTCTGCTTTTGATAGATTCTGGGAAAATGACAATGTTAAAGTTTTCCCGGTCACACACACACACACACACACACACACACACACACACACACACACACAGAGGACGGAGACCTATTACATAGACTCCCTCTGTTACACAAGGGAGCCAACAAAAACTAAGAACTACTACACCGGAACACTACATAAAACGAAAAGCGAACGAATGAAGATGGGAAAGACAGAGAGAGTGGTGGGTGAGAGGGTGCCTGTGTGCGTGTTCATTTTTGTCGGTGATCACAAATGCGAGGCATACTTGTAACTGGCATAGCTGCTATTTAGTCATACAGTCTCCAGTGATCTGACACAAAGGTCAAGGCCACAGGGTTATGGTGAAAGTCTAAGAGAGCAGTGTCTTGGGTGAATGATGGCACTCTTCTAGCAATCGCTCACTCTCACTCTTACCACACCCAAAATCAGAAAGGTATGAAGGCCATTCATTTTCAATGACCTTATTCAAAGCCACAGGGTTGGTCAAAAGGTTGAGATGCTGTTGATATGACAATATGTTGATGCTGTTGTTTGAAAATATCTATTTCTCGTGTGTATTACCAAAGGTCAAGGTTACTCGTGATAGATAATAACATTTCTCATTTAAATCAATCGCCTTTTTCTTTTGGGTGTGTGGGATGATCAAATAATGAGAACCATCTACCAAGAGATGTCCTTTTCTGCTCACTTTAGTAGTAGCAGTAAACACTCTGTACGAAAACAAATGGCCAAAGAACTTCACAAACACTGTTTTACCACTGTATAATTATGTGTACAGACAGTTTTTCAAAGCATGAAATTCACGCCAACCACAGAAATATCTTAACTGTGTTATCTGCAAAAACTGAAACAAGTTAACAATCTTGTTTTCCAGTTCAGATTTCGAGTATATTGCATGCTGTTGTTCACTGCTTGGCTGGATATTCCAGAGTACCTTCTGTTTGTTTAAATACGGGTGGAGGTGGGGTGGGTGTTCGGGAGTTTAACGTCCTTTTTTCACCACGTATAGGTGATATCAAAGACGCGACAAGGAGGAAAAGGCCAGCACAAGTATTTGGCCCCAGCCGGGATTCGAAAGTTAAGTACGGTCTTTTACACGTATTTGGAGTCTCATACAGAACAATATAGCTACATCATTAAGTCTATAGGGACAAACATTGTAAATATGTGGAAATATATAAAATTACCTGCGAATATGACAAAAGTTTAAACAGCGGAGAGATTTACCATTACTGTGAGATATTCCTAAAGACCTTAAAATACTTTTGGCTCATTGCCGACCTTGACCTCGTGTAATTCCTCCGTGACCCAGGCACTGAGTGCATGCACAACCCTTGCCAAACGGGCGATTTTAGGAATTTTCCGATTTTTTGGGAAAAAGGTCTTCCTCAGATGTCTCCTAATCGTGTTTGGTATTGTTTGAAAGATAATTATAAGCACTTTTATGGAAAAAATATTTTTTGTTTGGGAATATTTGGTCTAGCGGCCACAGTGAGAGCGAAGGTAACATGGGTTGTGGGTGATTGGCAACAGCGTCCTCACGCGTCAGCGCCCTGGGTCTAGGTTTGTGGTTGGCACCGGTGAAAGAGACTCTGCACAAACCCTGGGTGCATGCTAGTGAAAAGGTTAAAACATGGTCCCCCCCCCCCTCCTCTTTCAGTTGCTAAGCTGGCCCTTCGAAACACGTGAATGTAATGTGTTCATGTCCGGCATGTGGCAGAATGCGTGTGATTCACGTGATCGTGCGTGTTGGGTTCAGTCCGCGGCGCTATGAGCCAAACTGGGTAAAGCACTGCAGTTATTTAGCTCCTGCACTAACGTTCTTTGCACCCTCACTGTAAAAACTAAAACATTCCGTCAGAAACCCTTTCCTTTCAAGCTGCGCCTCTATGGAATCAACTCCCTAAACCGTTAAGTTACAGAAAATCCAGAACCAGTGTCAAGCGCTGAATGGAGAGGCGGGGGGGGGGGGGGGGGGGGCACATACTTCACTTTGCAGCATCTAGTATCTGAGAAATTCGACTTTCTTTTTTTCTTTCATTTTCTTGTACAATCGCTTGTTGCGCTTTTGTAAAAGCAGACTAACTCAGTTAGTCGCTTTGTTTTACACTAGCCTTGGTGCCATAATGTTATTACCGCGACGCAAGGCTTCGCGCTTGTCAGTTGTGCTATATCCTAATATAAACTACTGTTTTCAAGCAAGGAGTCAAGCGCATTTGATAAAAATGTTAAAAGTTTCCACAACGTTGTAATGTGCCAGACAAGTAAATAGAGAATTTCAAACCCACCTGTTCAAAACCCAAAACTGATTTAGTCTATCCGCTGTCCGATATCGGTGCATGTTGAGAATGTGCGTATAGTTAACATGATGCCTGTGTGTTGTGCAGTACGCAAGCTTTTCATGTGTATTTTGTATTTGTGTCTTACGTGGCTGACTTTCGTTATTAGGTACTTCATTGTAAATTGTAGTTTACGCTGCCTGTGAGTTGTAAACTGTACTGAGCTTTGTCATCACATACGGCGCTTACAGCCTGTTATTATACAAGTATAAGCGCTTTATAAGTTTCCTTTATTATAGTTATTATTGATGTCGTACAGGGTACAGTGGTATAGAGTACAGAATTACAGTCAGTACAGTGTGGACAGCGACGTTGTCCCTGGCGTGCACCGCGTACGGTACATGTATCACCAAAACTATATGTATAGCTTCTGCTGTTTCTTCTAGTTTCACGTTCTTTTCCACCACTTAACACGGGTATGTGGGTGGGTGTCCCTTTTCTACGAAATGCGGGTAATATACAGGGAAATACGGGTGATATACGGGGAAACGAGAAAAACGCCATCACAATTTTAACATTAGATTTTTGGATAAAACCCACTACCCGACCATTGAAAGTCCAACGCTCTACCTCTGGACTGTCCCGGCTCCCTGCTTAAGACGGAGCGATGAAAACCCGATACACTTTTAGCTCCCAGTGAGGATTCAAACTCCTGACCCGCAACATTTACCAGAGTGCCGACACGCCGTTTAATCAGAAAGTTCAGTGGCTCACGTTTAGATTTACGCCAAACATTTAACCTTGAATAGCTCTGAAGCGACAATAGGAAGAGTGGGTGGGTGTTTGGGGGTTTAACGCCCTTTCCCACCACATTTGGGTGATTCAAAGACGGGGCAACGATGAAAAAGCCAGCACACATAATTATTTGGCCCCAGCCGGGATACGAACGCGACAAGAGGAAGAAACTAAATTCTCTTTGTGTGGTGCACAGAATGATTACGTCTGTAACAACAACAATATCAGCAGATCTATATACAAACAAATTACAAGTTCACCTCACTTCTTTTTGTATATTCGTTATTACGTGTCCTCTGTGTGTGTGTGTGTGTGTGTGTGTGTGTGTGTGTGTGCGCGCGCGCGCGCGCTCGTGTGCGTGTGCATGTGTGTGTGTGTGTCAGTGTGTGTCAGTGTGTGTGTGTCAGTGTGTGTGTGTGTGTGTGTGTTGTTGTTGTTGTTGTTTATATTGCTTTGGACTGTTCTCAAAACGTGCCACTAATAATATGTTGGATATTATGTTGATGTCTGGTGCACAACAGTCGAGAAGGGAGGTAGAGCTGACTTCGAAACCAAGCAGCTATCGATCGGGCCGATATGTGACGTCACGCTCAGATTGTCCAATGGTCTAGGTCTAAGCTGTGATTCATACAGTTGATGAGACTGGCTTGCTCATTGTGACGAAACAGCGGAATAACCCTTCGGTCTGGCACACGAGCATTGTGCACTGAGAACATGACAACACTTCTGGCGCAATTTTCACATAGCTGTTAAACACAGTCATAGGGTAGTCAATCCATTAAAAACCAAATGCATGCTTGTAAAAATACCCGCCAAAAACACCAGCTCCGTCCTTCCCAAATTCACTTTTCTTTTAATTCCGTTGTACCGAACAATTTCATGAACATCGGTTACTAGGGGTTGTCACTGATGACCAGCTCATGTGGCAATCACAGCTTGATAAAGTTGGGAAAGTTGGTTCGACAAAAAAACAGTTTCTCCTGGCAAAACTAACATTTATATGCGGAGATCGCGCTTTAATCATCTGGGATGGCTGTGGTGAACACCATTTTGTTGTTGTTGTTGTTGTTGCTGTTGTTGGTTTTTTTTTTTTGTTTTGTTTTTTTTTAAAGATGGATTCACTGTACAGACGGGGTATAAAACTAATCCGTCCTAACGCTCAGTCCACCGAAAACAACTTCAAGACCTTGGTTATCTCCCTTTCAACAAGCGTCTTGCTTTTAACAAAAGCGTCCTAATACATACAATTCTAAACGACAAGGCGCCTCTCTATTTATAAAATCTGTTTAAGGATTGTGTCAGAGTTAATGTTGCACAGTTATCACAGTTTCTATTAAGCCATCCCTGCCCTGAATCCCAAAATAGCTGTACACATGCGGGCAACCCCAGCACAATTGTCTTGAAGTTTCCTCTTTAAAACAACAGAATGTAAAACTTGCAGAATCAGATAATTTTGTGAAGTGTAAGAATCTCGTAGTAGGAAGTAGACGGTGTAACTGTCTAGACTGAAACCATCTATCTGGATCAGGTATAGTTGTGATATCACATAAAATACAAAATACAAAATATCACATTCCATTATGGTAGATCGGTAAAGTGCTGTGACCATTGCACTGTACAGACTGGATCTGACTCAGGCTCGACAAAAACAGAGTACACAACCTTTGGTTCTTCATGCATGATCAAAGTCCACAGTTTGCTATTTACAGTACAGTTACCAGTTTTCTCAAGCCTTAGCTGGCGATTGTATTCCTTAGCAGTACTAATAACGCCTGAGTAAACAATACAATTTGAACTTGACATTTTGACAGAACGGCTCAAACTCCCAAGTGGGATCCAATTAATGCCCAATAGCAAATATTCCAATGTTTTTCAAATCCTGCATATACTTATGAGTAATCTGTCTACCTCGTTTAACTTTGATGTTATAATACAAACATTCAGATACAAAGTCACAGTAGTGTTTTGGTCCACATTTGGAACTCTTTTTTTTTTTTAAATATCAGCCCAGATCTTGTTTCTACACTGCTGCATAACGATTCTCGCATACTCGCCACCATCCTGTCTAAGGTTAGCAAACTCTGGACATAAGAAAAGTAATAAAGTTTTGACCGGAGAGTCGTTACAAAATATTCTATGCAACCAGTTTATCTTTAGTGATGCCAGAGAGAGAGAGAGAGGGGGGGGGGGGGAGGGCCTCTGTGTGTGTGTGTGTGTATGTGTGTGTGTGTGTGTGTGTGTGTGTCGGGGAGAATTGGTAAATCAATATACAGTTATACTACGGGAATGGGGTGGTCGGTGGTCTAGTGCTTCAATGACTTTGCCACCAATGCGAGAGGTCAGTTTCGAGTCCCACTCGGGACGAAGGTTTCTTTTCGTACGTGACACCGTTCATTCGGGACGATCGCCGGGGGTTCTCTCCGGCTTCTTCCCTCTCTGCTGTGGAAATGATCAGCCCACCAAATTTGAAAATAAATCCATTTCTCAATTCCGAAACTTAAATAGCTGAGCTGAACAAACGCCCCCACGTGACTGTCCATGTCCAATGTGTGAGAGAATTCGTGTGATTCACGTGATCGTAGGTGTTGGGTTCAGCTCGCGGCGCTTTGAGCCAATTCAAGAAATTGGGTGAAGCGCCTACACAATATACAGTTATCGTTATTAATGAGAAACAGTAACCGCTTCACAATTTACTTGACTTCAAATCGGTATACTACGAATATTACGTAAGGATTTTGAAAGGTTTCACGGATGTTGTAGTTCGTTTTACACTTGGAATCAGTGAATTCCATACAAAATAGACATAGATATATTGCTGAAAACCAAGCCATTAGTACATGACCCTTTTGTCAAACGTAGGTGGAGAATGAAAGTACCATACGGCAACCAGCGTGGTTTCCATTTAAAAGTTTTCAGATTAGAACAGAAGAACTTTTTCCACTCTAAATGTAGAACTGTGTAGCTCCTTCCAGATTGGTGAGTTTTGTGTACAATCTGCTTTTTGGTTCTGGTTTGTTTGCAGTTGTTTGACTGATGACAGTTGGATCCCTCTCACAATGTTTTCGCTGAATTAATTGATGTAACATTTGTGCATCATTTCATACATCATGTACATTGAAACAACTTGTTTATATATGCTAAAGCTTATACGTCTGAATCTGTTTGTAAGTCTGAATCTTGATGACAGTTATTTTTCCAAAGGGGGTAAGTTGTCTTTTAGACCAGATTATGAGAGTCCGTTGTATATTATAGTTAATCTGTACAATTTTGTCTGTCTCGGTGAAAAATAGTATTTCCAGGACCTTAAACACCCCAGGCTTCTAAGCTGGCGTCGCGCATGTACTATACTTCAGCGTTTTTTCTTCTTGGTCCTAGCCAGACCACTTGTGTTTTGTCATGATTAATTTTTAATCCTGATAGAGAAGCAAAATATGAGACACTGTATGCTCTCAGTGAAAGATGTTTCACTACCATCAAGAAAATCAGATGTGTCATATGCAAAAGACAGTATTTCAAGTTCATTAATCTTTAACCCTTTCATTTCTGTGACTTTTGCACAAGTCAAGTAGATGTAGGACGAACAGGGATCGCCTTGAACCATCTAGAATAGTGGCACGTTTACAGACACACATGCAGTAATATTGCTAGAAAATGTTATCAAACAGTTTCTCCATTATCTTTTACTCACAAGTTCACTGACTTTTTCAAAATGTTTCCTTTTTCTAAACTACAAGAATACCTTTTTGCTCGCTCACCCTCCCGTATCGACTTTCCACGCGATCTAACAACCATTCCATCAGTGTCCCCTGCCCCCCCCCCCCCTCCCTTCCCCAAATATCAGGCAATTCTTGTTGTCTCCTTTCCGCTAAAGCTGCATCATCATTAGTAAGGTTTTTCTCTACTAGTGCAGTCTCCCTCACCAGAACTTGTTCTGTGTCCTTTTGTACCGTTTTTTTTTTTATAGTAGGCATACGTTTTGTATAATGGGGCGGGTGGGGGGGGGGGAAGCGGGGATGGGGGCGGTTAGGGCCGAGCTTTCATGTCCTAGCGGAGAGAGAGAGAGAGAGAGAGAGACAGACACAGAAAGAGATGAACCTTCACTTTTTAACGGTGGAAGTGCCTGGTATTCTGACCAGTATTACAACTTGCCGTTGTCTCCTTTCCGCTAAAGCTGCATCATCATTAGTAAGGTTTTTCTCTACTAGTGCAGTCTCCCTCACCAGAACTTGTTCTGTGTCCTTTTGTACCGTTTTTTTTTATAGTAGGCATCAGATATTACAGACGCCTGTCTCACGTTTTTGTACACTCGTTTTCATGTGTGCACGGTGAAAATCCGATTGCATGCGACAGAATCCCTTGGCTTGAACACTATAGTCAACGTGTAGAAAAACGTTTGCACCTGAGTAACGTTTTGTATAATGGGGCGGGTGGGGGGGGGGGAAGCGGGGATGGGGGCGGTTAGGGCCGAGCTTTCATGTCCTAGCGGAGAGAGAGAGAGAGAGAGAGAGACAGACACAGAAAGAGATGAACCTTCACTTTTTAACGGTGGAAGTGCCTGGTATTCTGACCAGTATTACAACTTGCCGTTGCTACAACTACAAAGTAAAGATACTATTTTAAAGAAAAGAGTACCGGCTAACCAAAACGACTAACACACAATAAAAGAGCCACCACACGACCGCACGCGCATCCGCACACGAATTCTGTTGTAGCTGATACTTCAGTTACCAATCTATTCCACTAGCCATGCACATAAAGTAATTGTAAGTATGCATATGTACCAACTGAAAATGGGTGTTGTACATTAAACAAGCAAGTGCACGCAAAACACGAGAGAGAGTTACTGAATTAGTTAACGCCAAGAGAGAGAGAGAGTCAGTCAGTCAATGGATTTCATGTTCCAAAGTCATAATATGAAACATAAAATTCCACAAGGCCTTCTTTCTTTCAGCCGCTCAAAACTTCAAACATAAACATCAAAATAGGATGACGGAAAGCAAAACAGGATCAGACAGAAACAAGGGGTTAATTTACCTGCTGATGTGACACCAGTTACGCCATCTACACTTGTCGTGTCAGTGTGGGACAGCTCATGACCATCAGACGAAGTCGCTTGCACGGCCGTCGTGTCGTCTCCGGCTGTCGTTCTTCGCGTGGTGGTGACTGGCCACACTCCGCTGACCACGTCATGTCCTGGTGGCTCAGTATAGTCTGTCTCGGACACTGTTAGGTCTGAGAAAAGAAGTCCCCCTTCTTCTTTCCTTCGCAGTGTCTCCAGTGCAGTTGTACTGTCTGTACTACGGCTCTGAAATCTCTCTGTCTTTGAGATTTGCGAGTTCGCAGCCGTCACAAGTCCGTCTTGTGTGTCCTCGTCCTCAGCTGGATGAGGTCCCCCAGTCTGGGAGTTTGAGGTGAAACACAGCAGGAACACAAGGAAGAACACGACGTGTTTGTTCGTGATCATGATGCACCGTTGTACACGACTGTTTGTCAACTAGTAAAACTCGTGAAGATAGATATGTTAAAAAAAAGAGAGAAGGAGGGAGGAAAAATAATGAAAGATGCGACAGCGACACCAAAGCCGCACCTCCAGTCACAGAGTCCGCTCCTTCACATCAGTTTAGTCATGGACCGAACAAGCTGAACACTGTTGTTTGCCTCTTTGTTGACAAGTTTATCTTTCGCCACTTACTGTAGAAAGAAATCAATTCCGTGTATGCATGCGCGTACCACTTTCGTCCAAATGTTTTCTAAATTCCCCAGCACAGTTCTGCAAACTCCCTATTAACATAATATGTTAATGTCCGGCGCACGGCAGTACTGATGGGAGGTAGAGCTAACAGGGAAACTGAGCAGTCATCGATCTGGTCAGTTCGTGACGTCACATTGCAGCAGTCCAATCAGCGACCGCCAAGCAGATTTCTGTGACTAGTGAGGCTTTTGCAATAGCGGGATGTGCCTGTGTTATGGACGGCAGCAATGCGGAGTGGTATGCAAATGATATATCGATCTGGTGCAACGCACATGCGCACTCTCTGATCAGTGGGCACACCCAGCTTTGCCATATTACTCTGTATTGTACATTGTTCATCCAGTTCGTTTTCCTCCGGTTTTTAAGTTGTTTCTCTATAGAGAAACAACTTTATGAGACGGGGCAGATTTTGCTACGCGCAGCAGCAAGTTTCAGTGATACAAAACAAGACTGTGACGTTTCTCCAAACAATACTTACTTTCACGCACACAGTGACGTAACGAAATCTGCGTCATAGACACCTTACGTGCACACTTTGCTGCTGCGTTCTTTTTGGCGGGAATGACGTGTGTGTGTGTGTGTGTGGACGGATGTAATGATGGCTATCTCCTAAACCACCTCGATGGAGGCCTTTTTACTTTGAGATAAAATGGGAAATCACCTTCTCCAGAGCTACCTTTCACGATTTTTAGCCTGCCGCATTTTCAGAAGAGTTATCGCCAATTTTAAAAAATCGGTCATGTTACGAATTTTTTCGAAAAAGTTGTTCAAATTCCTTCATTTTCTAGACTTTGGAAGTTCACCCAATCACACTGCATTGATTAGTGCTACAGCTCTGTAGCTCTGACAGGTTTTGTGTAAAAAAAAATATTTCCGAGGTAGGGGTGGTTTGCACATAAGATCAAATATCTATGAAAAGACTACTGCAAATTACTTATCATCCCGGCGTTTTTGTCTAGTGTGACAACTGCACATATGACAGGAACTACTGCACTATTATATCTTTAGCATTTAGAATAACTGAACTTTTAGATAAACATAACTTTTTCAAGTTTCTGCGAGAAGCACCGGTCAAAAGAGTTCCAAATTTTCGATTTCATAAGTACAATCCAAGGTATTCTAGTCCATGTTTCACCAGCCCTCTAGATCTTCCAGATTTTATGTAAAAATTAGTTCAGCCAGGGAAGTCACAAAAGCAACAGGGAAATCACAAGACATGCACAAGCATCATCTGTCATACCACCAGTGTGAAGCTGACGTCAAACGCTTAGTTCACAGACAAAATAAGCAAGTATCGTCACTGCCTCCGACATTTAACCAGCCCTCTAGATCTTCCAGATTTCATGTGAAAAATAATTCAATCGGGGAAGCCACAAAGCCAACAGGGAAATCACAAGACATAAACAAGCTTCCTCAGACGATAGCAGTGCTAGAGGCTGACGTGAAAATGTTTAGTTCGCGGAATTGACGTCATCTCTCTGTCTGTGTATGACGACCTGCCTGAGGCTGACGTCAAATGTTCAGTTCACGGAACTGACCTCTCTCTCTCTCTCTCTCTCTCTCTCTCTCTCTCTCTCTCTGGGGAGCCAGGGTGGCCGAATGGTAGAGCGTTGGACTTTCAATGCTCGGGTCGAGAGTTCGAATCCCGGCTGGGGCCAAATGTTTGTGCTGGCCTTTCTCTCGTTGCCCCGTCTTAGAAAGCACCCTTACGTGGTGGAAAAGGACGTTAAACTTCTAAACACCCACCCACCCACTCTCTCTCTCTCTCTCTCTCTCTCTCTCTCTCTCTCTCTCTCTCTCTCTCTGTCTGTCTGTCTCTCTCTCTCTCCCCCCACCCGGCCCCACCCCCAGTCACGTGACTAATCGGTCGAGGTCGTAGAGGATCTAGTGTCATTGGTAGAACTTGGAGAGGGGAGAACCGGCAACAATAACAACAAAACAGACAAAATAACATGAAATTTGGAGAAACAACTTTGTAGGACGGGGCCGTTCCTCCTTGTTTTGTTTTTTTTTTTTTTCTTTTAAGTTGTTTTTCTAGAGATACAACTTGATGGGATGGGGCAGATTTCGCTGCGCAAAGCAGCAAGTTTCAGTGATAACAAGGAGGAATGGCCCCATCCCATAAAGTTGTTTCTCCAAATTTCATGCTATTTGATCTGTTGTTTCTTGTTGTTGTCAGTTGTTGTTTTTCTTTCTCTCTTCAAGCGTGTAGGACCTACCAAAGACATTAGACCCGCCACGCTATAGTGGATCTAGACTCTTAGGAGGAAAAAAATGGAACTTTGGACAAAGAATGCAAACTGGTCTACGGGGAGGTATAAACCCAAGACATGCAGGAGACGCTGCGCCTTCATGCTAATGGCCTTGTTGCCGATTCTCGTTATAGCGCGTGAACATGCGTGAACGTGCGCGATTTTGGACCGAGACAAGGCTTGATAGACTCGGCATGTGGGCTACTCGAGTCACACACGATGCCGCACTACCACTGCGTTGCGATCGGCTGCCAAAATGGCTCGAGCAAATCAGATAAGCAGGAGAAATTCCCAGAGACGGTCTTACCTAATGGTGAGATCGTTCAGTTTGAGCCCTTTTCTTCAAAAGTTTCAAGAAATTTGTGGATAAAAGCGATTCGAAGGCAGAACGCCGACTCGTCTCGGTTGCCTAGCGTGTGCAGCCGCCATTTCGTCGGGAACAAGCGGACAAATTCTGTCCCGGTACCTACATTGTTTGAACACAATCGTTATGGAACCAAAAATCAAGAAAGAAAGACTTTCACTGATTTCCAAGCAAAAGTTCAGTTCGCACTGATAAACAGCCAAAGTGCTTGAATAAAAATTAGTGGCAAGCCACAAGTCACAGGTCGACTTGACCTTTACACCCCCTACCTCTCGGTTGAAGCGACTGCCGATCTGCTTCAAGGGCTAGAGTGATAAGCTGCGCTTTTGTGTAGCCGCTTAACCGCACGCCCCTGTCTTTCAGATATTTTTTCAGTTCAGGAACTTTCATTGATTTAATTTTATCGCGAACATCTTCGCCGGTCGAAACGCTCACGTTGCTCGCCATCGCATGCGTAACCCACCTCAGGTGGACCGTTCGCGTCTCCGGCGCTGGAGAGCACCCGACTCTTCGTAACCGGCAACAGCGGTATTTCTCGAACTCCCGGTTACAAAAAAGCGTAGAAAACAAATAGCTATTACAACTAGGTAAAAAAAAATACTAAGCGCATATACAGCAAATATTGCAACTTATTATCTCCTAGGCGCAGTTCGCAGCATATGCGCAACATTACTTATTCCTAGCTACCGGTAGTGCAGCGTGACTGAGGGGCTTAAAAAGAAGAAACATAGATGAAAGGGCCGAACTTAGAAATCAGATGAGAGATGAGAGGAAGGAGAGAGCGCCTAAATTCGGGAGGTTTCAAAGAGAAAGAGACAGGCGAATGGGCTGGTGAGGGACAGAACGAGTCAGTTAGAAAGGAAAATTCCTTAGTTTCCAATGAAGACAACATGCCTGGGATGCATTTGGAGAAAAGACCGCCACAACACGGAACCTCCCTGCCGGTTTGGGAAAACAACGCATCTGAGACGGATGCGTTGTGAAGCTCCTCATCTTGATGGGTGTTCAGCAGCACCAGCAGGGCGCTGCGAACAAAGCCCGCCCGGGTGGAGACCAGGTGGGGAGGGGGGGGGGACCAGTGAAGTCGGCCTTCAGAAACGACCCTCAGATGTCTCACTGGACCAAGGGTCAGCAAACACCCGCTTACTGACCTCCCCTCGGAGGAGATTTTAAGAGAGCAAAAGACAAGCGAATGGACCGATGGAGGCAGAAATAAGAGTAAAGAAAGAGCATAAGGGGTGGGCAAGCTCAGCGAAATCAGCCCCGCCGCGTGAAGGCGAGCCCATGGGGCCCTCAGGAGAGAGAGAGAGAGAGATGTTTCGTTCACGGATTTGACGTCAGCCTCACTGACGCAGTCTTCTAACACTGTGACAGAGGATACTTGTTCATGTCTTTTGGTTTTCCTGTTGGTGTCGTGACTTCCCCGACTGAATTAATTTTTACATAAAATCTGGAATATGTAGAGGGCTGGTGAAATGTCGGAGGAAGTTAAGATATTTACAGAGTTTTTTCTGTGAACCAAACATTTGACGTCAGCTTCACGAACGGCGTCTGACAAAGGATGCGTGTTCATGTCTTGTGATTTCCCTGTTGCTTTTTTGACTTCCCTGACTGAATGAATTTTTACATAAAATCTGTAAGATCTAGAAGTCAGTTGGAACGTGGACTTGAATAACTTGGATTGTACTTACTAAATCGCAAAACTGGAACCCTTTGGGCCGGTGCTTCTTGCAGAAACTTGAAAAAATATGTTTAGCTAAAATCTCTGTTATTCTTAATATTCAAGATATAACTGTGCAGTAGTTCTTGTAATATGTGCAATTGTCACACTTGACGAAAACGCTGGAATGATGACGAATCTGAAGCAGTCTTTCCATAGATAGTCGGCCTTTGGAAACATGTTTCCGGAAGTAGAAAATTGACGCATGTGCGGACTCACTTGGACCACGCGTCCAAGTTCTGTGAATTGCTGCAAAGATATTCATGTGCATAAGCTCAGTTTCCTTCACAGAAGGGCGCCAAAGTTATTTTTACAAAACACGCATCTCACGACTGATAGGAAACTGTAAAGTAACTTGGACTCCTGCCTTTGAAAAAAAAAAAAAAAACATCCAATTTTCAATAAAGGGGTGTTTATGTTTCAACTATGGAACGGAAAAGTCCCTGTCTACTGCTGTTACGTATGTTCAGCTGATCAACTTCTCAGAATGGAAACTCCAACAAATTCTGTCATTCCCCGTCCATGGACAGACTCACTTTACGTCTGTCTTTTACCGGTTCCGCTTTGTGGAACCACCTCCCAGGTCACATGACAACCACATGCTTTCTATCAGTTTATTTTAATTTTTATTTTTTAGCCTTTTTGTATATAATTATCTTTCTTGGGCCTGAAGGTTTTCTTAGTTTAGTCTGTTCATTTCATTCCGTAAGTGCACAAAGAATAGTTTCACGGCATAATCTGAATATTTGTGAATAATACAAACGTACAAGTTATGTCATATTTTAAAAGAACACCCTTGTGATGTGTGTGTGTGTGTGTGTGTGTGTGTGTGTGCTTTACACCTAACACATTTGTGTGAGTTATGCTGTTTGATGATGAGATGAATTTTATATGAAGCACAAATGTCAGAGACAGGAAAGAGCCGTCATCTGTTGTCACCTGAAAGCGGAACTGAACGTGATATTTTAAAACTCCAGTGCCCCATGGGATGTGTGCCAGTTTCAACCTGTACCACACAGTGTCAAATAGTGACAGCAGAAACAAATAGGGACATACAGGGATGGTGGGGGGGGGGGAGAGGACGGAAGGGGGAGGGGAGGACAGGGGGGGGGGGGGGGGAGGGGGTTACGGAGGAGGAGGGGGGGGGGGTCGCATCTATCCTATCTGCCCAACATGAAAAAAAAATCTGAGTGATTCAGCGCAGACCTTACAGGCAAAGACATCTAAACATATCTTTTGAGCCGAACACTCATAAAAGTCTCCCATCACACAGTCAGCACTGGCACAAAGAAAGGAGATGTATACTATACTATATAGCACTGAGTACACACTGTACAGCAGTCACAGTATACAGAGCATTATATTACTACACAGGCGCCCAATATATCAAAATCTTTTAAACGGTCTCAAGATTTCACTAAATCCGATAGGAAAACTCTACAATATCAACAACAAACACCCGTTAAACAATGAAAAAAACAAAACAAAAAAAAAAAGCACACAAAAACACAACAGAAAACACACACACACACACACACACACACACACACACACACACACACACACACACACACACACACACACACCTTAAATAACTTGGATAACCACACAGGGGAAGTATACTTTCCTTGACAATATACAGTTCATCGAAAAGGTACTTGAAGAGTGTATAGTTTAAAGGTGAAGATGTTGTGGTTATTTCTGACGACGACGACGGCGGCGGGGGCGGCAATGATGATGACGACGGCGATGATGATGATGGTGATGATGATGATGATTTGGTAGTTTACGTTGTAAAGCTGACAAATTCATCTCATGGAACAAATGAATTTTAGACGAACAACAAAATGGCACAGCTAACCACGAGCTGGTAAAACACTGCCCGTGGGGAGAAACTGATTGACTGTGACATTTTCTGTGTTCGTTATTAGCGAAATTATTCAGTGTGGTTTGTCGTCGGTAGCGGGTAGGCGTAGAAGAACGGACGTGTGTGTGGGGGGGGGGGGGGGGAGCGGGGGGGGGGGGGAGCGGGGGGGGGGGAGCGGGGGGGGGGGGGGCGAGGGGAGGGGGTGGGGGGGTTGAGGGCTGGAATTGAAAACAAGGTTACCTTGCATGCAGGAGGAAGAAAATTACAATGGGTGACAGTCAGTGTACGAACGGCCACGAGCTTCCCGGCCTTTCTTCCCAACAAAAGAAAAACAAAAACAACTCACACACACACACACACACACACACACACACACACACACACACACACACACACACACACACACACACACACGCACGCACGCACGCACGCACGCACACACACACACACACACACACACACACACACACACACAAACTTGTTATTGTGCTTTATTCGCTGCTATGGGAGTATATGTTGTAATATTGTACTTATAACGTGTTGTTACTGTTATGTCGCTGTTGCTGTTGCTGTTATTGCTGCAGTGTGTCATGTGGGGGATGCTTCAGTTTCCAACTGTACACTCCAGTGATTAACCACCGATAGAAACTAGAACTTGTTTTCGCTCGTTGGGTGCGATCGGTTTTCAAACCACTCATCAGTTGTTGACCATTCTTCGTAGTATCCCTTGCCACACTGTTCATCCCGTCTTCTTGGTTATTGTCCAACATAGGTCTCTTTCTCTAAGATCTTTATCTGTAGAAGAGTGCGTGCGTGTTCGTGCGTTCGTGCGAGCGCGTACCGCTAATTATCGTAAGGGATTTTTAAATTTTTGCCCCTTTTAAAATTTGTGCGCAGAGTACAAAATGGCAGTCTGGCACTGCTAGTTGGCTGTGCAGGGGCGCCGGAACCGTACCCAAGCAGGGGGGGCAAGAGTATCTTTTTGCCCCCCCCTCCCCCCCTGGAAAATCAGTTGACTATGGCAAGAGGGGGGACAAAGCCACGGTCTTGCCCCCCCCCCCCTCCCCCTCCCCCTCTTCCTGCTCTCTCCCTCATCCCAACAGAGAACTCAGTTTAGCCGTTGCATGAAATATCAAAACGACTTGGCAGAAAGTCGTCTCACTCCCACCCCCCCCCCCCCCCTTTCCCCCTGCTTTTCACTTTCTCCCGGCAACGTCCTTCCTTTCACTGGCTCTGGAGTTTCCCCCCCCCCCCCCTCTGAGATTCTGTCCCCCCTCCCCCCAACATCTTCCGGCGCCCCTGCTGTGTAAAGAAGTTTCATGTGAGGAAATAGTGAAAACAGTGACAAATGAGCCTGACACGTGGACTATTTGTATTCATGCGCGGCTGACACAAGACGTAGCATACGACAGAGGAATGAGGGAGTTGGTGGTCGCTGCTCATATTGCAACACCAAAGTGAACATGGGAATTTTCTTTAACGTACATTGCACATGAGTCTTTGGCTTCTGGAGGTTTGTGATTTATTTTTGTTAGGTGAATTTTACATGCATTTTCAGGTGTCGTGTGCAGCGTTATGTTTGATAGGAATATATAGCGTTTTCTTTGAAATTGGTAGGCCTATCTGTATTGTGTAGCCTCTGTGTGTGTGTGTGTGTGTGTGTGTGTGTGTGTGTGTGTGTGTGTGTGTGTGTGTGTTGAGAGGATGTGTTGGAAAAGGAAACCTTCAACCCCCCCCCCCCCTCTTCCCCGCTTTGAAACAATGGCTGCCAAGTCAACCATTTTTCAACGTTACAAAAAAAAAACAAGATGGGATTGACCATCCCGAAAGTTGTTTCTCTGACCTACTTTCCCATTCACCATGTCACATAAAACCTTACGAGCTGTATTTCCTTGGTGCAAACACACCAGCCCTCACGGATCTACCTGTGAAAATTAGATAACAGCTTACACGCAAACATTGTGTGATTTGTCTGGACTGAACGACCGGCCGGATACATACAAGCGACACAAGTGCACTGAAGCTTTTTATTCATTTTTTTGTGTGTGTGCTATACTTGCCGGCACTTCCCCCATCACTGCAGCCCGCTAATTTAATGCTATTCGCATTGTTAATCTGTAGTGATTTTTATTTTCTTAGAATCTGAGATACGTCTTGACATTTCTGTTGACCTCTTTCCTTTATCTCTTCCGCTACACGTATGTCGGAGTCTCCCCTCGACTTCAGTTCGTATGAACATGGGTCCATGAGCACCTGTTTAAGTAAATTGAAAGCATGCTTGTGGTTGTGCTTATGAGGTGCGGCGTGGTCTTTACAATGTTTACTCTTTGTTCGTATCAAACGTCAGTTTGACCAAGTCGTCAAGTTTTGAGCGAACATGGACGAAATGTTTCTTAGTGTCGTTTTAAGGAAAGTGTGTGTGGATAATTCTTATAGGGATCTCTGCCTATCTTACAAGAAATCCTCACTACATTCTACAATAATGACCAAACAAAAGCAAAAACATAACATGCAAAGATAAACTAACTAGGCTACCGAAAAAGTGACCCCCCCAAAAAAAAAACAAAAAAAAAACAAACAAACAAACAAAAAAACCCAACCAAACAAACAAAAAACCAAATAACAACAACAACAAACAACAGACAAACATACAAAGAGAAACTTTAGTAAACCAAAACCCCCCAAAACAAACATAAACAAACAAAACACACACACACACACACACACACACACACACACACACACACACACACACACACACACACACACACACACACACACACACACACACACACACACAAGCAAGATAACAGGTCACAGAAGACCACGGTGATCAAACATTATAAATAATGCTTATAAGCAATTGGGGATGTATACACACCAAACTTGTTTAAGTTGATGGAGTACTAAGACTGGTGGAAGTGTTCATGCAAGCGGTCCTTAAACACGTTAATTCTAGGAATAGATTTTATGTGTTGTGGCAATGAATTCCACGTGCATGCACCAGAAAACGAAAAACTAGTTTTGTATGGGTCTATTCTTGGTTTTTAAGTTTTTTCTCTATAGAGAAACAACTTTATGAGACGGGGCAGACGGCGCAGCAGCAAGTTTCAGTGATACAAAACAAGACTGTGACGTTTCTCCACACAATACATACTTTCGCGCACACAGTGACGTAACGAAATCTGCGTCATAGACACTTGACGTGCACACTATGCTGCTGCGTTCTTTTTGGCGGGAGTTGTGAGACGTGTGTGTGTGTGTGCGGACGGATGTAATGATGGCTATCTCCTAAACCACCTCGCTAGAGGCCTTTTTACTTTGAGATAAAATGGGAATTCACCTTCTCCAGAGCTACCTTTCACGATTTTTAGCCTGCCGTATTTTCAGAAGAGTTATCGCCGATTTTTAAAAATCGGTCATGTTACGAATTTTTTCGAAAAAAGTGTTCAAATGGCTTCATTTTCTGAAATTGGGAAGATCATCCAATTATACTGCCTGTTTTCGTAGCACAGCTCTGTAGCTCTGACAGGTTTTGTGTAAGAAAAATATTTCCGAGGTAGGGGTGGTTTGCATATAAGGCCAAATATCTATGAAAAGACTCCTTCAAATTACTCATCATTCCGGTATTTTTGTCACTTGTGCCAACTGCACATATGACATGAACTACTGCACTATTATATTTTTTGTGTTAAGAATAACAGAGCTTTTAGATAAACACATTTTTTCACGTTTCTGCGAGAAGCGCCGGTCAAAAAATTTCCAATTTTGCAATTTCGTAAGTACAATCCAAGGCACTTAAGTCCACGTTTCATCAGCTCTCTAGATCTTCCAGATTTTATGTCAAAAATAATTCAGTCACGGAAGTCACAAAAGCAACAAGGAAATCACAAGATATGAAGAAGTATCATCTGTCAGACGAGCAGCGTGAGGCTGACGTCAAATGTTTGGTTCACAGACAAACTCTGCAAGTATCGTCACTGCTTCTGACATTTCATCAGCCCTCTAGATCTTCCAGATTTCATGTGAAAAATAATTCAGTCGGAGAAGTCACAAAGCCAACAGGGAAATCACTAGACTCCAGAGTGCAGTCCCTTTTCGGCGGGGCGTGAAAACGTGACTGCTTACACCCAGCGCCATTTTCAAAAATGGCGAATTTTTTTTAGAAAAGCAGAGACTTGTGTGTCATATGATTCGATTTGAAACGAAGTCTTGAATATCCGACCACTTTTCGTTTGGGCAAAATCTTTGCCAGCGGACAATTATTGTTGCGCTTTGATGGCACTGTTTACGTGGTACACTGATCCAACAGGATGTGAGTAAACGGCAAGGGGGTTGCACTCTGACAGGCAAGGGTGTTGCACTCTACAGGCAAGTATTATTGCACGGTGCAGACGATCACGTACCTGCCTTGTGGTGAAATAAGAGACGATTACAAAAGCATACACACCCGTGCTCTAGGACTGAATGTAATAATAGATCTGTCCATTCAGACAGAGACATGTTATGTATGTCTCTGATTCAGAAACACGCCTACTTTCACTCTGAAGACAGCCTGCCATCACTTGCGCCATTGAGGATCCCTCTGGGTTCAAAGCTGGTCAAGGATGACATAGTGCGCGACCTTGTGTTTGAGAGCACCGAGACAATTTAGGCCCGTCACGGTAGCGCAGTGAGCGCCATTTCCCCACTGTGCACAGAGGTACTTTCCACTGAAAGACTCTGTGCCCCAGAGAGTGCAAGCATCCTCAGACGATCTCAGTGCTAGAGGCTGACGTCAAAAGTTTACTTCACGGAATTGACGTCATCTATCTCTCTCTCTCTCTGTACGACCTGCCTGAGGCTGACGTCAAATGTTTAGTTCACGGAACTGACGTCTCTCTCTCTCTCTCTCTCTCTCTCTCTGGGGAGCCAGGGTGGCCGAATGGTAGAGCGTTGGACTTTCAATGCTTGGGCCGAGAGTTCGAATCCCGGACGCTGGGGCCAAATATTTGTGCTGGCCTTTTTCTCGTTGCCCCGTCTTTGATATCACCTTTATGCCGTGGAAAAGGACGTTAAACTCCTAAACACCCACCCACCCACCCTCTCTCTCTGCCTCTCTCTCTCTCTCCCTTCTTCCCCCACCCGGCCCCACCCCCAGTCACGTGGCTAATCGGTCGAGGTCGTAGAGGATCTAGTGTCATTGGTAGAACTTGGAGAGGGGAGAACCGGCAACAATAACAACAAAACAGACAAAATAAAATGAAGTTTGGAGAAACAACTTTGTAGGACGGGGCCGTTCCTCCTTGTTGTAATTGGATCAGCCCATTCCTTGTTGCCCCTCGGTGATTTACATGAAATAACTCGTTAAAATATGGAGGAGCCCGGTGATTTAAGTATCTTATGCATCAGAACGCACTGGTTATACTGGAATTGTTGACTAAGAGGTAGCACTTACAACCAGAAATATCCTACGTCACACGTGAGGCCTTCTCGTATCTGCTTGAACTTGGATGCCCGATGCCTCAGTTGTATGTACAGCACCGCTCGATGCATTGGAAGTGGATCGATTCATACTTTTCACGACAAACAAACTGGCGTCATACTCGGGAACGACGTACTTCATCAGCAAGACATCTTCTCTAGATCCGAAATGAGATGATGTCATCATTTCAAACCCCATAAAATTTAGAATTCGTACGAACACCCGCTTTTAATGCATCGTAGCCATTACAACTAAACTTCGTCAGTTCGGATAAAAGAATAGGATGACAAAACATACCACCTCCAGGTTAAGACAGACAGACAGACAAACAACATCAAAATCACCATACAAAACATTCAAGGAGTTTTCTTGAATTTTACGAGATCACTGTTTCCGTTTTAAATTGATATCGTGTCTTCTCGTCAGACTGTCAGTGTCTATCTTTTTGGACAAGTAAGTTCAATCATACAAAGAAGAACATAGAGGAGTGTCGAATATGCCTTTCAAGGTACATGGAAGAGTGCGTGGGTGTTTGAGGGTTTTCCTTTTCCACCACATAGGGTGATATCAAAGACGTGGCAACGATGAAAAAGCCAGCACAAATATTTGGCCCTAGCCGGGATCGAACTCACGACCCTAGCATTAGAAGTCCAACGCTCCACCATTCGACCACCCTGGCTCCCCGTACATGGAAGAAGATACTGTACATAATATACTTCGTGCACAAAAATTCGTGGTAAAATGCTCTGAACATGGTACTAAAAAAGCTCTGGGGAAAAGAAAAACCTACGTTTGTGAGGAAAGAGTCAAGGAAGCTCCTTTTAAGAAACTCAAAGTTTGTGAAGTCAAGAAAGCTCCTTTAAGGAACTCAAACTCAAACTCACACTGTGACTACAGCCACGGAGGATACACTCAACCTTCTTGGTGATCTTCTGCTCACCTAACTTCTGCAAGGATCTGGTCGCTGTGTGGCAAGACAAAGGATCGAGTCAAGGTGAATCTATCGACTGTCCACTATCCCCTCAGAGAGAAGATCAAGTTCAAGGTAAGGTGGCAAGTGTGCGTGCCTGCGCGCGCGCGCGCGCGCGCGCGCGTGTGTGTGTGTGTGTGTGTGTGTGTGTGTGTGTGCCGTAGAATAAATAGTACCCAGGAGCTGTGTGTGTGTGTGTGTGTGTGTGTGTGTGTGTGTGTGTGTGTGTGTGTGTGCCGTAGAATACATAGTACCCAGAAGACAATCACGGGTACTAAGATTAGGAGCAGTGTGGAAGAATGGGACATGTGACAGTATGGGTGAGAGAAAATGACCTAGAATGATGATAACACCTTAGTGTTTGTGCTGGAGAATAATGAACATGGGTTCATGGCGAGCAAAGATGAGACTAGTCGGGGATAACCGCAAGTGCGCAAAGAATGGGGGGGTGGGGCGGGGGAATGACAACTGAGGGTTGATCGAGGAAACCTAAGATTTGTCAGTAAGCGGGTGCGGTGGGCAATGAAAGCGATTAGTAAGGGTGGGGAGAGAATGGTCAGGGTTTGGCGATAAAAGGTAAGGTCAGTCAAGGTATATGTTGTGTGTGTGTGTGTGTGTGTGTGTGTGTGTGTGTGTGTGTGAAAGAATGACCGACTGACGATTGTTGAAGTGTCCGTCCATGGGACGAAACTCGTACTGTAAACCGTACCATGTCCAATTTCGAGGAAGAATTATTTCCCTTGATTGTACTATACACCGCAAGGAAAAGGGGGAAATATTACGCATTGTACCAAAATAACGTCAGTAAATTGAGCAGCATCGGTTAACAAGTGCTGGCAAATCTTGAGAAAATATCTAAGACAAATAAAAAAAATGAAAATCTGAGAACGACCACGATAATGATACTTTGTTTGTTTGTTTTTGTTGCTGTTGTTGTTGTTTTGTAACGATGAAACATGGTTGACTTGGGAGCCATTGTTTGAAAGGGGTGGGGGGGGGGGGGCGGGGGTTGAGGGTTTCATTTTCCAACACATTCTCTCAACACACACACACACACACACACACACACACACACACACACACACACACACACACAACGGCACGGACGCACGCATACACACACACAACGGCACGGACGCACGCACGCGCACACACACACACACACATTCAGAAAAAAAAAACAAAACGTCATTGCCTGCCATCGTCATTTTCAACCGGAAGTAATTTTACCACACTCATGTACTTGTAAGCTGACCTCGGAACATCTTGTCCTCACTGCACATGAATTTTATCACGAACACAATCATGTCCCATAACCGCCCGGATAGAACTACATACATGCCCGGATATTAATTTTCTCCGACCCGGCGCTTTCGTCCACTTGCAAAGGCTAGTTATGTTTTTGTTCGTCCTCCCCGTAAATAATGAAAGAAAGGGCAGTCAATGGTTATCGGTATGTTTTCACGGCAGCAATTTCTCGCGGGAGCATTGTCTTCAGTCGTCTGGGGTCTAATGCATGGAGAGAGACTTGAACTTAAAACCTTCCTGAGGGGGAAAAACTGCCGCTTATAAAGCACTATAGGCTGTTTGCCAAATGAACAGATGTCTCTTTTTCCCACTGCGACTGGTTTCGTGACTTTGCGGCGTCTAATAGTTGGGAAATGTGACTTTCTTTGGCCCGCTAACGCTTCCATACCTGTACTGCACATCGATCGACCAAGTCGCCGAAACTAGCCACCAATCCGCCGCGCTGTCTAGCTGGTGTTCAGTCCGCAACCAATAATGTCGTCTGCTCAGTACGCGGTACACCTCTACTTACGTAGACCAACATTATATACGTCAACCCGAGTCACCACAATGGTTTCATATGCTATATTGTGACCCGAGTGACTGATTCTGATGCTACATTGTGACCCGAGTGACTGATTCTGATGCTACATTGTGACCCGAGTGACTGATTCTGATGCTATATTGTGACCCGAGTGACTGATTCTGATGCTATATTGTGACCCGAGTGACTGATTCTGATGCTATATTGTGACCCGAGTGACTGATTCTGATGCTACATTGTGACCCGAGTGACTGATTCTGATGCTACATTGTGACCCGAGTGACTGATTCTGATGCTACATTGTGACCCGAGTGACTGATTCTGATGCTACATTGTGACCCGAGTGACTGATTCTGATGCTACATTGTGACCCGAGTGACTGATTCTGATGCTACATTGTGACCCGAGTGACTGATTCTGATGCTATATTGTGACCCGAGTGACTGATTCTGATGCTACATTGTGACCCGAGTGACTGCATGATTCTGATGCTACATTGTGACCCGAGTGACTGATTCTGATGCTATATTGTGACCCGAGTGACTGATTCTGATGCTACATTGTGACCCGAGTGACTGATTCTGATGCTACATTGTGACCCGAGTGACTGATTCTGATGCTACATTGTGACCCTAGTGACTGATTCTAATGCTATATTGTGACCCTAGTGACTGATTCTGATGCTATATTGTGACCCGAGTGACTGATTCTGATGCTACAATGTGACCCGAGTGACTGATTCTGATGCTATACTGTGACCCGAGTGACTGATTCTGATGCTACATTGTGACCCGAGTGACTGATTCTGATGCTACATTGTGACCCGAGTGACTGATTCTGATGCTATATTGTCACCCGAGTGACTGATTCTGATGCTATATTGTGACCCGAGTGACTGATTCTGATGCTATACTGTGACCCGAGTGACTGATTCTGATGCTACATTGTGACCCGAGTGACTGATTCTGATGCTACATTGTGACCCGAGTGACTGATTCTGATGCTACATTGTGACCCGAGTGACTGATTCTGATGCTACATTGTGACCCGAGTGACTGATTCTGATGCTACATTGTGACCCGAGTGACTGATTCTGATGCTATATTGTGACCCGAGTGACTGATTCTGATGCTACATTGTGACCCGAGTGACTGATTCTGATGCTATATTGTGACCCGAGTGACTGATTCTGATGCACCGATAAAGCGCACTCAATGAAACGTTGTCCACAGCGTTGTTGTTGTTGTTGTTGGTGGTGGTGGTGGTGGTGGTGTTGGTGTATGCCGGACAAACGTATTAAGACTTTAAATCCGGGACTAGCTTGACCGATCTAATACATTAGATGCATAAACGGGGACTAAGTTAAATCTCCTTACACGCATGCTGATGAAGCGCAATAACAGACACTGAGTGTGGGGACAAGGTTGGAGTTTATTTGATGGACACTGTTTGGAGGGTGTGTTAATGTGTAGTGATTTTCGTTGTCATGAAAAAAACCCGTGATTTTTGTAGTTTGTAGGGGCAAAGTACATGCCAGGAGGGTGCTACAAGAGGCAAGCTGCCAGTGAAGATGGAACTTTTCGCGCACAAGAGTGGCAGAGGTGACGCGAGCGGATGTGAGTGAAGTGGCTTTCTGGCCTAAACGTAAAGCAGACTTGCATTACTCCAGTGACATGCATTTTTTTAAACTTTTGTCAGGTGCGTGCCCTTGAATGGTCTGTGCACGGTAATTTTTGTTCCTAGATTGAAGAATGATTAGGTGTGACTGTGGTGCCTGACGCTAATATTGACTGTATAGGAATTCTGAGGCCTCGTGCATTTGTATTGTTTGACCTGACAGTCCCGACAAAACGCGTATGATAGTCCACACGCAATGTCTCTAAAGCTAAGTCTCCTGTCATGCATGAGACCCCTGGCCACCGCAAGCGCTAGGAAAGATTTGTGTCATATGTTTTGTACTTAGCGTGAAGAAGATGCAGCTAACAGATTTAGCATCGGAGACTAAGTGCATGATCAAAGCTGTTTTTCTATTTCATTGGACTGAGGTGGACTTATACCTCTCATGGAAAATTACCATTTCCTTTTGTTATCGGAAATCTTTCCTGGGTTTTGTGACATGTTTACCAACCATTTGTAGCAAAGTACCGGAGGTATTACTTTATTCAGAATGGACAACAGAGCCTGCGAGTGAACCAGAGAGTAGTTATTAGGAAAAACTAAAAAAAAAAAAAAAAAAAAATTATTTTTTAATAACTCTGAAATGGATGTGTTATTATTTGTATAAACAGCTACAATGAGGCAACCTGATCTCTCTCTCTCTCTCTCTCTCTCTCTCTCTCTCTCTCTCTCTCCGAAAAAGAAAAAAAAAATGACCACACTTGTATCGTCTACCGTTCCTTCAAATCCTTCAGTCAAAATTATTTTTGTTCTGACTTGTCCTTTGACGATCTACTGCAGGCCAACAACCCAGACACTGCACTGTCCATTTGGTATAGTCTCTTTCTTTGCGTTCTCAAGAAACACGCCTCCTAGCGACAACACCGAGTCAAACATGTCATCCCTCCACCATGGATGACCAAAGAGATTATAATCATTATACAAGCAATGAAAGTACGCGACGAGAAACTCTTCAGCGAGTTCAAACAATGTAATTGTGTCAAGTACATGGTGCGGGAGGCGAAGAAAACATTTGTTCGTAAATCTGTGTCTGACGGTAACAATGCATCCACAGTCTGGCGTGTAGTAAACTCTCTGACGCGTGGTAGTAGTAGCAGATCTACAGTCATTCCAAGCAACCTTACTGCAGATACTTTTAATGGCCACTTTATTTCAGTGCCAGAGTCTTTGGCTAAGCCACGCGAAAACCAGGACTATGTTTGCCCACCCGTTTTAATCGATTTCTGTAAACAGAGAACAGCCGGTACCGCCCCGTTTAGTATCCCTCCTCTGGCCGTCCATGAGGTAGGAAAACTGATTAGTAATATGCAGAACAAAAAGTCAACAGGGTCGGATGCAATTACTATGATTAGCCCTCAGATTCTGAAACTGTCTCTACCTTACATAGTCAGTTCTCTCACCTACAGTACATACATAACCTGTGTATTCAACATAATGTGTTTCCCTCACAGCTCAAGATTGCTAAAGTTATTCCACTACCTAAGTCACGTGACCTCTCTGATCCAAACAATTACCGACCCACATCTCTTTTATCTGTCCCTTTTTTTTTTTTTTTTTTTGCTCAGGTGCATGCAGGTCCGCTCCAAGCCATCCGTCTGTCTGTTCTGTCCAAGCCACTAGAGCGTCACGTACACAAACATCTGCAGGCATACCTCGAGAGCAGACAACTGCTCCACCATTTTCAGTCTGGGTTTCGCCCCCTTCACTCTTGCCACACTACTGTCCCGGCTTATTGATACATGGTTAACAAACATTAATAATATTAAAGTAGCAGGTGCCATCTTCCTTGACCTGAAAAAAGCGTTCGACCTGGTCAGTCATAACACCTTGATTCAGAAAATGAAAACCTACTTATGTAATGAGTCTGCTATTCTATTCTTTCAATCTTACCTTCAAAACAGACGGCAGAAAGTCATCCTAAATGGTTCATTCTCCTCTCTGAAGAAAGTGTGTTTCGGCGTACCTCAAGGTTCTATTTTAGGCCCCCTCCTTTTTAATATATTTATTAATGACATGCCATTAACCATAGGCTGCAGCCAGACTCAGTGTGACATGTTTGCCGACGATACTTCGCTCCACTGCGCAGATAAAGATGCCAACTGGTGCAATGTCAACTCAATGGTAATTCATCCCACCAAAACAAGTTGCATGGTAGTCACCACCCGACAAAACCATCAGCTTAGTCCCATCTCTCTTAATTTACTACTCAATGATACGCCCATTCAGCAAGTAACCGAACACCGTCTTCTTGGCATAACAATAGATCATCAGCTCCAGTGGAAAGCCCACACCAATGCCGTGTCCAAAACTCTGTCGCGGCAACTGTTCGTTCTCTCCAAACTGAAATATCTACTAGATCTAGACAGTCGCAAAATGTTTTATAATGCGCACATTCGGTCTCACCTGGACTATGCATCTAACCCGGGGCTAAACTCCCTAACCCCGACTTTTACATGCGGGCCCAGATGTTCGTTTTTGGTCACTGCGACCATTTTCATGACTTTGCGGCTTCTCATAGCACAGAAATGTGACTTTCTCAGTCTGGCCTCACGCTTTCATACCGCGTGTCAGTCGACAAAATCGCTCAAAAATAGCCACATATCAACACTGTCACAGTCTAGTTGCTCTTCAGTCTGCAACCCAATGACGTCGTCTGCTCAACCCAATAACGCGGTGCTGTCTGTGCCAAAAGCTAAAAGGTTCCTTTCGCTCTACGTATCAGTTCTACCTTTGTACCGCTAAGAAGTTGTCCATGCCGGTTTAAGTATTCTTTTACTTTCACTTCACTTTCATCGATTCGAACACTAGCGTGTTCTCCACTGATCACGCCTAGCGTAAACCGGAACTGTCCGAGGCAAGGGACGCAACCGCTACCGATTTTCCCCTAGACTCCAGAGTGCAGTCCCTTTTCGGCGGGTCGTGAACATGCTTACAGCCAGCGCCATTTTCAAAAATGGCGATTGTTTTGTTTTTGTTTTTTTTTAAAAAGAAAAGCGAAGACTTGTGTGTCATATGATTCGATTTGAAACGAAGTCGAATATCCGACCACTTTTCGTTTGGGCAAAATCTTTGCCAGCGGACAATTATTGTTGCGCTTTGATGGCACTGTTTACGTGGTACACTGAGGATGTGAGTAAACGGCAAGGGGGTTGCACTCTGACAGGCCAAGGTGTTGCACTCTACAGGCAAGTATTATTGCACGGTGCAGACGATCACACACCCGTGCTCTAGGACTCGATGTAATAATAGATCTGTCCATTCAGACAGAGACATGTTATGTATGTCTCTGATTCAGAAACACGCCTACTTTCACTCTGAAGACAGCCTGCCATCACTTGCGCCATTGAGGATCCCTGTGGGTTCAAAGCTGGTCAAGGATGACATAGTGCGCGACTTTGTGTTCCTTGTGTTTGAGAGCACCGAGACAATTTAGGCGCGTCACGGTAGCGCAGTGAGCGCCATTTTCCCACCGTGCACAGAGGTACTTTCCACTGAAAGACTCTGCATGTGCCCCAGAGAGTGATTTTCCCCTTGCATTTTGAAACATTGACGCCAGCCAAAGTCCCTACAATGGTTTCAGGTGCTATAATAATTACCGTGTCCCAAGTGACTGATTCTGTTGCACGGATTAAGCGAATTCGGTGAAAAAGTTTCCACAGCGCTGGTCAGTCAGTGTATGCCTGACAAAAGTAATGAGACTTTAAAGTGACAATCTTCTGATTGTTTGGCTCACGGATCGTTTTGGGCTGTTTCGTGGCGTCAGTCTAGCATCACACCACTCACTTAGACGCCTGCACAGTGACAGCATCTCAAATGCCGGCTGGCACTGAGCAAACAGAAGCCGTACTCAATGAGGCCAGTAAGCTGAGCGATACTGATGTATCAAGAGTCGTAGGATTAAAATGTTCGACCGCAAGGTGTAAACAACATTGAATCGCATTAAGACAATGACAATTACAATGGCATTTCATTTTTCAAGGATGAAATATTAGGTACAGTGTCCTTTCTTCTATCTTGTCCTTGCTACATTCTACTCTCTCTCTCTCTCTCTCTCTCTCTCTCTGCAACAGTCGCTCTGACGTGTTATATAACCTCTGCGTGCACACGCGCTGCACACCGTGTCGGTCAGTGGGTGTCAGTGACAGCTGTGTTTGATCAGACTGATTAGTTGTGTCTCCAGGCCTTCCGCCTCCCGCAACTCACTCCACTCAAAGACCATACATGATGTACGGTCTTTGCTCCACTTGAACTAAACTGCTCTTCCCGGGACTTCCTCGCCATCTCGATTGGCTTAGTGACTCTTCGCGATTTTTATTTTTTCTCTTTGTAACCTTTACTGTCTGCTCACTGGTTGCTTCTATTTGCGTGTGTTTCATTCTAATTCTCTTTCCTTGACACTGCTTTCTCGTTTGTTATCCTTCAGGTTTACTTTGAGGAATTTTCCTCTTTGCACATTAATTGTGTTGTTTGTTTTGTTATTATTCACCATTTACTGTACAGTACACACTGTTCAAGTTTTCAAATGGGTTCCATTAACGACCGTCAGCGGTTAGCCGCGTTGAATGATGGCCATTTAAATGTATATCACCTCTGCAATAGGGTACCCGACTTAACGTTGTTACTCAACCAGCCACCCCTCTATCATATATTTGGCTTCACGGAATCAAGGATCACCGATAATGTGAATGACGACAATATCTCCATACAAAACGTTTCTCTGCACCAGGTCACACCGGAATAGCGGTGTATGTACATAATTCAGTCGTGAATTGTGTCACCAGGCGACGGGAGTCTGACCGCGTAGAGAGTCTATGGCTTGAAATTAAAACAAACAAATCTTCTCCTACACTACTAGGTTATATTTATAGAAACCCGGCTGCTACAAGTACTTGGAGGGGAACTGGGATAGCCCAATGGTAGAGCGTTGGACTCTCAATGCTCGGGTCGTGAGTTCGAATCCCGGCTGGGGCCAAATATTTGTGCTGGCCTTTTTCTCGTTGCCCCGTCTTTAATATCACCCTTACGTGGTGGAAAAGGACGTTAAACTCCCAAACACCCACCCCACCCCTACAAGTACTTGGTATGACGATTTTATATCAATGCTTGATAGCGTCCACAGCTGTAAAGGCGATACACACGTATTAGGAAATTTTAAAGTAGACTTACTGAAGTCAGGTAACACTGTCTGGAAATCAACAGTATGTCTGTTAGGCCTACAGCTAATGGTCAAATCGCCAACTAGAGTAGGTCACTCCTCATCGACCCTGATCGACCATATATACACGTCAAATGTCAGTGTCGTTAAAAAAAAAACGTGCATGTGCCGTCTGTTTCTATCAGCGACCATTTTCCCGTTTGTTTTTCTCTAACAGCTAACCTGAAAGCGCATACTTGTAAACAACACTGTACAATTCTTTAAAGATCGTAGAGCGACTGTACAAGAAAATCAAAGAAAGTCGTATTTCTCAGATACTAGATGCTGACGTTTGATACGAACAAAGAGTAAACATTGTAAAGACCACGCCGCACCTCATAAGCACAACCACAAGCATGCTTTCAATTTACTTAAATAGGTGCTCACGGACCCATGTTCATACGAACTGAAGTCGAAAGGAGACTCCGACATACGTGTAGCGGTAGAGATAAAGAAAAGAGGTCAACAGAAATGTCAAGACGTATCTGAGATTCTCAGAAAATAAAAATCACTACAGATTAACAACGCGAATAGCATTAAATTAGCGGGCTGCAGTGATGAGGGAAGTGCCGGCAAGTATAGCACCAAAAAAAAAAAAAAAAAAAGTTTCAGTGCACTTGTGTCGCTTGTACGTATCCGGTTTGTCGTTCAGTCCAGACAAATCACACAATGTTTGCGTGTAAGCTGTTATCTAATTTTCACAGGTAGATCCGTGAGGGCGGGTGTGTTTGCACCAAGGAAGTACAGCTCGTAAGGCTTTATGTGACATGGTGAATGGGAAAGTAGGTCAGAGAAAACACTTTCGGGATGGTCAACCCCATCTTGTTTTTTTGTAACGTTGAAAGATGGTTGACTTGGCAGCCATTGTTTCAAAGGGGGGAGGGGGGGGGGTTGAAGGTTTCCTTTTCCAACACATCCTTTCAACACACACACACACACACACACACACACACACACACACACACAGGCTACACAATACAGATAGGCCTACCAATTTCAAAGAAAACGCTATATATTCCCATAAAAAATAACGCTGCACACGACACCTAAAAGTGCATGTAAAATTCACCTAACAAAAATAAATCACAAAACTCCAGAAGCCAAAGACTCATGTGCAATGTACGTTAAAGAAAATTCCCATGTTCACTTTACAGCGACCACCAACCCCCTCATTCCTCTGTCGTATGCTACGTCTTGTGTCAGCCGCGCATGAATACAAATAGTCCACGTGTCAGGCTCATTTGTTACTGTTTTCACTATTTCCTGACATGAAACTTCTTTACACAGCCAACAAGCAGCGCCAGACTGCCATTTTGTACTCTCCACACAAATTGTAAAAGTCGCAAAAATTTCCAAAATTCCCTTCTATATTTAGCGGAACGCGCTCGCACGAACGCACGCACACGCACGCACATTTCTACAGATACAGATCTTCTTAGAGAAAGAGACCCATGTTGGACAATAACCAAGAAGACGGGATGAACAGTGTGGCAAGGAATACTACGAAGAATGATCAACAACTGATGAGTGGTTTGAAAACCGATCGCACCCAACAAGCGAAAACAAGTTCTAGTTTCTATCGGTGGTTAATCACTAGAGTGTACAGTTGGAAACTGAAGCATCCCCCACATGACACACTGCAGCAATAACAGCAATAGCAACAGCGACAATAACAGTAACAACACGTTATAAGTGCAATATTACAACATATACTCCCATAGCAGCGAATAACAAGTGTGCGTGTGTGTGTGTGTGTGTGTGTGTGTGTGTGTGTGTGTGTGTGTGTGTGTGTGTGTGTGTGTGTGTGTGTGTGTGTGTGTGAGTTGTTTTGTTTCTTTTGTTGGGAAGAAAGGCCGGGAAGCTCGTGGCCATTCGTACACTGACTGTCACCCATTGTTATTTTCTGTCTTCCTCCTGCATGCAAGGTAACCTTGTTTTCAATTCCAGCCCTCAACTCCCCCCTCCCCCCCCCCACCCCTCCCCCCCCCCCCACACACACACACAAATGTCCGCTCTTCTACAACTACTCGCTACCGACGTAAAACCACGCTGAATGATTTCGCTGGAGCTGTTCATAATAACGAACACAGAAAATGTCACAATCAATCAGTTTCTCCCCAGGTGCTGTGTTATTCCAGCTCGTGGTTAGCTGTGCCATTTCGTTGTACATGTAAAATTCATGTGTGTCCATGAGATGAATTTGTCAGCGTTACAACGACTAGCAAATCATCATCATCGTCATTGTCGTCATCATCGTCGTCATCATCATCATCATCGTCGTCGTCGTCGTCTTCGTCGTTATCATCATCGTCGTCGTCGTCATTGTCGTCGTCGTCATCATCATCGTCGTCGTGGTCGTCGTCTTCGTTATCATCATCGTCGTCGTCGTCGTCAGAAATAGCCATAGCATCTTCAACTTTAAACTATATAGTCGGCAAGTACCTTATCGATGAACTATACATTGTCAAGGAAAGTATAGTTCCCCTGTGTGGTTATCCAAGTTATTTAAGGTGTGTGTGTGTGTGTGTGTGTGTGTGTGTGTGTGTGTGTGTGTGTGTGTGTGTGTGTGTGTGTGTTGTTGTTGTTGTTGTTGTTGTTGTTGTTTTGTTTTCTGTTGTGTTTTTGTTGTTGTTTTTGGATTTTTACGGGTGTTTGTTGTTGATATTGTTGAGTTTTCCTATCGGATTTAGTAAAATCTTGAGACCGTTTAAAAGATTTTGATATATTGGGCGCCTGTGTAGTAATATAATGCTCTGTATACTGTGACTGCTGTACAGTGTGTACTCAGTGCTATATAGTATAGTATACATCTCCTTTGTTTGTGCCAGTGCTGAGTGTATGATGGGAGACTTTTATGAGTGGTCGGCTTAAAAGATATGTTTAGATTTCTTGGCTGCTGAGCTCTGTGCTGAATTATACAGATTTTTTTTTTCATGTTGGGCAGACAGGATGGGATAGCACCACGCCCCTCCCCCGTCTCTCCCCCCCCCCCCCCCGTCCTCTCCCCATCCCCCCTCCTCTTGTATGTCCCTACTTGCCACTGTTTGATATTGTGTGGTGCAGGTTGAAACTGGCACACATCCCATGGGACACTGGAGTGAAATATCACTTTGCTTGTCAGTGTCTCTATCAGATGACAACAGATGACGGCTTCTTGCTGTGTCTGCCGTTTTGTGCTTCATATAAAATTCATCTCATCATCAGCATGACTGTCGGCTGATCAGAAACGAATTTCGGCAGATATTGTCATGGTAAAACCAGCTGCATGCAGTACCGTGCAAGGATCCCTATTGTCTTCCTTTACTTATACTCACACAAATATGTTAGGTGTAAACACACACACACACACACACACACACACACACACACACACACACACACACACACACACATGAACTTAAGGGTATTCTTTTTAAAATAGGACATAACTTGTACGTTTGTTTTATTCACAAAATTCCCGATTATGCCGTGAAACAGACTATTTTTTGTGCACTTATGGAATGAGATGAACAGACTAAACTAAGAATACCTTCAGGCCCAAGAGAGATATTCATAAAGGCTTTAAAAAAACTGACAGAAAGCATGTGGTTGTCATGTGACCTGGGAGGTGGTTCCACAAAGCGGAACAGGTAAAAGACAGACGTAAAGTGAGTCTGTCCATGGACGGGGAATGACAGAGTTTGTTGGAGTTTCCATTCTGAGAAGTTGATCAGCTGAACATACTGAACAGCTGTAGACAGGGACTTTTCCGTTCCATAGTTGAAACATAAACACCCCTTTATTGAAAATTGGATGTTTTTTTTTTTTTTTTTTTTTTTCAAAGGCAGAAGTCCAAGTTACTTTACAGTTTCCTATCAGTCGTGAGATGCGGGTTTTGTAAAAAAAAATATAACTTTGGCGCCCTTCTGTGAAGGAAACTGAGCTCATGCACATGAATATCTTTGCAGCAATTCCCAGAACTTGGACGCGTGATCCAAGTGAGTCCGCACATGCGTCAGTTTTCTACTTCCGGAAACATGTTTCCAAAGGCCGACTATCTATGGAAAGACTGCTTCAAATTCGTCATCATTCCAGCGTTTTCGTCAAGTGTGACAATTGCACATATTACAAGAACTACTGCACAGTTATATCTTGAATATTAAGAATAACAGAGATTTTAGCTAAACATATTTTTTTCAAGTTTCTGCGAGAAGCACCGGCCCAAATGGTCCCAGTTTTGCGATTTTGTAAGTATAATCCAAGTTATTCAAGTCCACGTTTCAACAGACTTCTAGCTCTTACAGATTTTATGTAAAAATTCATTCAGTCAGGGAAGTCACAAAAGCAACAGGGAAATCACAAGACATGAACACGCATCCTTTGTCAGACGACGTTCGTGAAGCTGACGTCAAATGTTTGGTTCACAGAAAATAAAATCTGTAAATATCTTCACTGCCTCCGACATTTCACCAGCCCTCTACATATTCCAGATTTTATGTAAAAATTAATTCAGTCGGGGAAGTCACGACACCAACAGGAAAACCACAAGACATGAACAAGTATCCTCTGTCACAGTGTTAGAAGACTGCGTCAGTGAGGCTGACGTCAAATCCGTGAACGAAACATCTCTCTCTCTCTCTCTCTCTCTCTCTCTCCTGGGGGCCCCATGGGCTCGCCTTCACGCGGTGGGGCTGATTTCGCTGAGCTTGCCCACCCCTTTTGCTCTTTCTTTACTCTTATTTCTGCCTCCATCGGTCCATTCACCTGTCTTTTGCTCTCTTAAAATCTCCTCCGGGGGGAGGTCAGTAAGCGGGTGTCTGCTGACCCTTGGTCAAGTGAGACATCTGAGGGTCGTTTCTGAAGGCCGACTTCACTGCCCCCCCCCCCCCCCCCCACCTGGTCTCCACCCGGGCGGGCTTTGTTCGCAGAGCCCTGCTGGTGCTGCTGAACACCCATCAAGATGAGGACCTTCACAACGCACCCGTCTCAGATGCGTTGTTTTCCCAAACCGGCAGGGAGGTTCCGTGTTGTGGCGGTCTTTTCTCCAAATGCATCCCAGGCACGTTGTCTTCATTGGAAACTAAGGAATTTTCCTTTCTAACTGACTCGTTCTGTCCCTCACCAGCCCATTCGCCTGTCTCTTTCTCTTTGAAACCTCCCGAATTTAGGCGCTCTCTCCTTCCTCTCATCTCTCATCTGATTTCTAAGTTCGGCCCTTTCATCTATGTTTCTTCTTTTTAAGCCACTCAGTCACGCTGCACTACCAGTAGCTAGGAATAAGTAGTGTTGCGCATATGCTGCGAACTGCGCCTAGGAGATAATAAGTTGCAATATTTGCTGTATATGCGCTTAGTATTTTTTTTACCTAGTTGTAATAGCTATTTGTTTTCTACGCTTTTTTTGTAATCGGGAGTTCGAGAAATTAGCATGAAGGTGCAGCGTCTCCTGCATGTCCTGGGTTTATACCGCCCCGTAGACCAGTTTGCATCCTTTGTCCAACGTTCCATTTTTTTTCTCCTAAGATTCTAGATCCACTATAGCGTGGCGGGTCTAATGTCTTTGGTAGGTCTTACACACTTGAAGAGAGAAAGAAAAACAACAACTGACAACAACAAGAAACAACAAAACAGATCAAATAGCATGAAATTTGGAGAAACAACTTTATGGGATGGGGCCATTCCTCCTTGTTATCACTGAAACTTGCTGCTTTGCGCAGCGAAATCTGCCCCATCCCATAAAGTTGTATCTCTATAGAAAAACAACTTTAAAACGGAGGAAAACGAACTGAATGAAGCATGTACAATATAGAGTAATATGGCTAAACTGGGTGTGCCCACTGATCAGAGAGTGCGCATGTGCGTTGCACCCGATCGATACAATGTATATCATTTGCATACCACTCCGCATTGCTGCCGTCCATAACACAGGCACATCCCGCTATTGCGAAAGCCTCACCAGTCACAGAAATCTGCTTGGCGGTCGCTGAGTGGACTGCTGCAATGTGACGTCACGAACTGACCGATCGATGACTGCTCAGTTTCCCTGTTAGCTCTACCTCCCATCAGTACTGCCGTGCGCCGGACATTAACATATTATGTTGATAGGGAATTCGCAGACCGATGCTGGGGAATTTAGAAAACATTTGGACGAAAGTGGCCCGCACAGACACACGGAACTGATTTCTCTCTGCAGTAAGTGGCGAAAGATAAACTTGTCAACAAAGAGGCAAACAGAAGTGTTCCGCTTGTTCGGTCCATGATTGAACTGATGTGACTGAAGGGACAAACTACGCGGATTTTTTTTTTTTTTTTTTAAGAAACATTTGAAAAAATGGATTAACATGGATGTGACATAACAATTTGTGTGACTGGAGGTGCGGCTTCAGTGTCGCTGTCGCATCTTTCGTTATTCCCATTCCCCCCCACCCCCCTCTCTCTTTTTTAACATACCTATTTTTCACAAGTTTTACTAGTTCACAAACAGTCGTGTAAAACGGTGTGTCATGATCACGAACAAACACGTCGTGTTCTTCCTTGTGTTCCTGCTGTGTGCCAACTCAAACTTCCAGACTGGGGGACGTCATCCAGTTGAGGACGAGGACAAAAAAGGTGAGACAGGCGTCTGTGATATCTTATGCCTACTATGCCTACTGTGATATCTTATGCCTACTATAAAAAGGGTACAAAAGGACAAAGAACAAGCTTTGGTGAGGGAGACTTCACTAGTAGAGAAAAACCTTACTAATGATGATGTAGCTTTAGTGGAAAGGAGTCAACAAGAACTGCCTGATATTGGGGGAAGGGGGGGGGGGGGGGGGGGGCACTGATGGAATGATTGTCAGATCGCGTGGAAAGTGGATACGGCAGGGTGAGCGAGCCACAAGGTATTCTGTAGTTTAGAAAAAGGAAAATTTGTGAAAAAGACCATGAACTTGTGAGTAAAAGATGAAGGAGAAACTGTTTGATGACATTTTCTAACAATATTACTGCATGTGTGTCTGTAAACGTGCCACTATTCTAGCTGGTTCAAGGCGATCCCTGTTCTACTTGACTTGTGCAGAAATCCTGTCAACAATTATGCATCACAAAAATTTAAGGGTTAAACTAAAGATTAAGTAACTTGAAATACTGTCTTTTGCATATGACACATCTCATTTTCTTTATGGTAGTGAAACATCTTTAACTGAGACCATATAAATTGTCTGACTCTCATATTTTGCTTCAGCATCAGGACTAAAACTTAATCATGACAAAACACAAGTGGTCTGGCTAGAACCAAAAAGAAAAAAAACTTTGAAGTAATATAGTGCATGCGCGACGCCAACTCAGAAGCCTGGGGTGTTTAGGTCCTGGAAATACTATTTTTCACGGAGACAGACAGAATTGTACAGATTAACTATAATATACAACGGATTTTCATAGTCTGGTCTAAAAGAGAACTTACCCCCTTTGGAAAAATAACTGTCATCAAGACTCAGACTTGGACACAGACTCAGACTTAGACACAGACACAGACATAGACTCAGACTTAGACACAGACTCAGACTTAGACTCAGTTTCAGTTTCAGACACTGACTCAGACTCACACGAAAAATACGACACAGACTCAGTCAGAGTTTATTGTTTGTTAGGCTTTATAATATATGAACAAGTTGTTTCAATGTACATGTACATGATGTATGAAATGATGCACAAATGTTACATCAATTAATTCAGCGAAAACATTGTGAGAGGGATCCAACTTTCATCAGTCAAACAACTGCAAACAAACCAGAACCAAAAAGCAGATTGTACACAAAACTCACCAATCTGGAAGGAGCTACACAGTTCTACATTTATAGTGGAAAAAGTTCTTCTGTTCTAATCTGAAAACTTTTAAATGGAAACCACGCTGGTTGCCGTGTGGTACTTTCATTCTCCATCTACGTTTGACAAAAGGGTCATGTACTAATGGCTTGGTTTTCAGCAATATATCTATGTCTATTATGTATGGAATTCACTGATTCCAAGTGTAAAACGAACTACAACATCCGTGAAACCTTTCAAAATCCTTACGTAATATTCGTAGTATACCGATTTGAAGTCAAGTAAATTGTGAAGCGGTTACTGTTTCTCATTAATAACGATAACTGTATATTGTGTAGGCGCTTCACCCAATTTCTTGAATTGGCTCAAAGCGCCGCGAGCTGAACCCAATACCTACGATCACGTGAATCACACGCATTCTCTCACACACTGGACATGAACAGTCACGTGGGGGCGAACGTTCAGCTCAGCTATTTAAGTTTCGGAATTGAGAAATGGATTTATCTTCAAATTTGGTGGGCTGATCATTTCCACAGCAGAGGGGGAAGAAGCCGGAGAGAACCCGCGACGATCGTCCCGAATGGACGTTGCCACGTACGAAAAGAAAACTTCTTCGTCCCGAGTGGGACTCGAAACTGACCTCTCACATTGGTGGCAAAGTCATTGAAGCACTAGACCACCGACCACCCCATTCCCGTAGTATAACTGTATTTTGATTTACCAATTCCCCCCGCCACACACACACACACGCCCCCTCCCCCTCCCCCCCTCTCTCTCTCTCTCTCTCTCTCTCTTTCTGGCATCATGAAAGATAAACTGTTTGCGTAGAATATTTTGTAACGACTCTCCAGTCAAAACTTTATTACTTTTCTTATGTCCAGAGTTTGCTAACCTTAGACAGGATGGTGGCGAGTATGCGAGAATCGTTATGCAGCAGTGTAGAAACAAGATCTGGGCTGATATTTTTTTTTTTTAAAGTTCCAAATGTGGACCAAAACACTACTGTGACTTTGTATCTGAATGTTTGTATTATAACATCAAAGTTAAACGAGGTAGAAAGATTACTCATAAGTCTATGCAGGATTTGAAAAACAATGGAATATTTGCTACTGGGCATTAATTTATTGTTTACTCAGGCGTTATTAGTACTGCTAAGGAATACAATCGCCAGCTAAGGCTTGAGAAAACTGGTAACTGTACTGTAAATAGCAAAGTGTGGACTTTGATCATGCATGAAGAACCAAAGGTTGTGTACTCTGTTTTTGTCGAGCCTGAGTCAGATCCAGTCTGTTCAGTGCAATGGTCATAGCACTTTACCGATCTACCATAATGGAATGTGATATGTTGTATTTTATATTTTATGTGATATCAAACGTATACCTGATCCAGATAGATGGTTTCAGTCTAGACAGTTACACCGTCTACTTTCTACTACGAGATTCTTACACTTCACAAAATTATCTGATTCTGCAAGTTTTACATTCTGTTGTTTTAAAGAGGAAACTTCAAGACAATTGTGCTGGGGTTGCCCGCATGTGCACAGCTATTTTGGAATTCAGGGCAGGGATGGCTTAATAGAATTTGTGATAACTGTGCAACATTAACTCTGACACAATCCTTAAACAGATTTTATAAATAGAGAGGCACCTTGTCGTTTAGAATTGTATGTATTAGGACGCTTTTGTTAACAGCAAGATGCTTGCTGAAAGGGTGATAACCGAGGTCTTTAAGTTGTTTTCGGTGGACTGAACATTAGGACGGATTATTTTTATAGCGTGCCTGTACAGTGAATCCATTTTTTTTTTTAACTGGTGTTCACCACAGCCATCCCAGATGGTTAAAGCGCGATCTCAGTGGTCATGTTCTCAGTGCACAATACTCGTGTGCCAGACCGAAGGGTTATTCCGCCATTTCGTCACAATGAGCAAGTCAGTCTCATTAAGTGTATGTATCACAGCTTAGACATAGCCCATTGGACAATCTGAGCGTGACGTCACATATCGGACCGATCGATAGCTGCTTGGCTTGTAAGTCAGCTCTGCCTCCCTTCTCGACTGTTGTGCACCAGACATCAACATAATGTCAAACATATTATTAATGGCACGTTTTGAAAACAATCCACAGCAATGTAAACAACAACACCACAGACGCACACACACGTACATGCACACACACACACACACACACACACACACACACACACACACACACACACACACGTGAAAGATACAGTAACAGAGAAAAAGGACAGGCAACAACGAATATACAGACAGAAGTGAGGTGAACTTATCACATTTTGTTGGTATATAGACCTGTTGTTCTTACAGACGTAATCATGCTGTGCACTATACAAAAAGAATTCAGTTTCTTCCTCTTGTCGCTTCAGAGCTGTTCAAGGTTAAATGTTTGGCTTAAAACTAAAAGTGAGTCACTCTAGTAAATGGTTCGGGTCATGTGTTTGATTCCTCAGTGGGAGCCTAAAAAGTATTCTGATTTTTGGCTCACTTGTGTAACAAAGGGAGTCTATGTATTAGCCCTCCGTCGTCTGTGTGTGTGTGTGTGTGTGTGTGTGTGTGTGTGTGTGTACGGAAAACGTTAACATTGTTAATTTCTTAAAATCTTGCCAATATTGCCATTTTCTCATAATCTTTAAGCACCAGAGGCATCACACTTTGCATAATATAGACAACGATAAGCCCTTTATTGACATACCTGTATTGAGTGACCTTGAATCAAGGTCAAGGCCAAACAAGCTGTCAGTGAAAAACGCCCAAAAAAGTTTAACGTTGGCATTTTCTCAGAAACAATAAACAGCAGAGGCACCTCACATGGCCTGTTGATAAACATCAACAAGACATTTTGAAGTATACCCTCTTGATTGACCTTGACTGAAGGTTAATGTCTGTTTGTTTGTGTCTGTTTGGAACTTTAATATTGCCAGTTTCTCAGAATGTACACGCGCCAGAGGCATCACACTGTGCATGATGATAGACATTTATAAGACCTTTACTTACATACGTGTAATCAATGACCTTGAATTAAGATCAAAGCCACACCAGCTGATTCTGTAAAACGTCAAAAAAACTTTAACGTTGGCATTTTCTCAGAAACAATAAACAGCAGAGGCACCAAACATGACATGTTGATGTAGAGCGACAAGACCTTTCAACACGTACCCTCTTGAATGACCTTGACTAAAGGTCATTAATGCTGTCTTTTGTGAATGTAAAAATTGGCATTTTCACAGAAACTACAAACACCAGAGGCATCAAACTTGGCATAGTGATAGAAATTGGCAAGATCTTTACCAACACATCATATTTGAATGACCTTCAGTCAAGGTCAAAGCCATAAGAGTTGTCCATGCAAACATGTAACATTGCAATTTTCACAGAAACTACGAATATAAGAGACTCCTAATTTGGCATGATGATTGACCTTGACCTATATTTCACAAGTGAGCCAAATAGGCTTGTGCTTCTCTTGTTCCTGGTTGCCCCGTCTTCAGTAGGAATCCGGGACAGTCGAGCGGTAGAGGGTTGGACTCTCAATGCTCGAACAGTGAGTTGTATCTCAGGCATGGGCCAAATGTTTGTAGTGGCCTTATTCTCGTTGCCCCGTCTTTGGAAATGGAAATATGGAAAAGATCGTCATACTTGCACAATAACAGGCTCTAAGCGGCGTACATGACACAGATAGGTACAGTTTGCAACTCATAGTCAGCAGAAAGCACAATTTACAAAGGAGTAGTCAGTACATAATAACGAATGTCAAACGAACAAGAGAAGAATACAGAATACACATGAAACGCTTGCGTACCACACAACACGCATATATGCATTATGTTAACCATACGCACCTTCTCAACATGCGTCTAGTAACGATGTGGAAAAGGGGATAGACTTAATCAGCTTTTTATTGTGAACAGGTGGGTTTGAAATCCTCTATGTACTTGTCTGTCATACAACAACTTTCACATTTTTATCGAATGCGCTTCACTCCTTGCTTCAAAACAGCAGAGCTGACAAGTGCGAAGCCTTGCGTCGCGGTAATATAGCCCCAAAGCTTGTATAAAACAAAGCGACTAATTGAGTTAGTCTTTTTCTAGAAATTCGCAACCAGCGATCGTACAAGAAAATCAGAGAAACAAAGAAAGTCGTATTTCTCAAATATTAGATGTTGCATAGTGAAGCCATCGTCTCCATTCCCAGATGAAGCAGCATCTCTTTGGGCAAACAGACTTACAGCTTTGTATGTGCCCCCCACGCCTGGCCCATTCAGCGCCTAATACTGGTTCTGGATTCTGTGCATATTAATAGTTTAGGTAGATGATTCCATAGAGATTCTAGAGGGTCTCTGACGGAATGTTTGAGTTCTTACTGTGGTTGTGCGCAGATCGTTAGTGTCAGAAGAGCTACGTAGCTGCCTGAATATTATAATAATAATAGTAATTCTAAAGATCATATTCTTACATAAGGATATTTATGCTCTCAGGGCTGAAAACACTAAGCAAAAGCTCAAAACATAATAACTCACGAGGAATGAAACTTACAGAAGCAGAGAAATAAACGGTAAATAACGCGAACTATGTAACAAGGACTTCGGGAAAAACTAGGAGAGTCAGGGTCGTTTCAGTATCAGTATCATCATTTTTCTATCCTTTTTGTTGCTTTCAGGCAGTCCACGTCCAAGTGGCGATACAGAGGAGTACTCATCAGTGAGTGGATACAGTAACTCTCCAGCGACAAGCCACACTTCTGACGACGAAGATCTACAAACATGGGGAAGCGGCTCGGGATCGGGAGAGGGAGAATATACAACAGGTGTCTCTCTCTGTCTGTCTGTCTGTCTGTCAGTCTATTTGTTTGTGTCTTGTAGCAAACAGTAAATATGTCCGAACAATTAAAGTTTATTGCGATCTGTTTGTCGTTCTAGTTCTTTTAATCAAAATGTCGACCTTCATCAAAAGCATTGTAAGCAAACTTTGTTTTTCATTCCCTCCGCTCACTCTTACCACACGAAAAAGCCACACGGTGATAGGTATGAAGAACATTTAGCAGCACTTGTCAATGACCCTTTTCAAAGGTAAAGGCCACAGGGTTGGTCAAAAGGTTGAGATTCTGTTGATATGTTTAAAGTACCTATTTCTCGCAGAGCCAATTCGTTACAAATGGTGTGTATGACCAGTGTCTTTCTTTCTCGTTGCCCTGTCTTTGATATCACCTATATGTGGTGGAGAAGGACGATAAACTTACAGACACCCACACACACACACCCGTCAGATGTGGAAAAAGGACGTTAAATTAGAAGAAACAGCAGAAGCTATACATATAGTTTTGGTGATACATGTACCGTACGCGGTGCACGCCAGGGACAACGTCGCTGTCCACACTGTACTGACTGTAATTCTGTACTCTATACGACTGTACCCTGTACGACATCAATAATAACTAAAATAAAGGAAACTTGTACAGCGCCTATACAATAACAGGCACCAAGCGCCGTACACGATCACAAAGATAAGTACAATTTTTAACTCGCATGCAGCAGAAAGAAGTGAGGTGAATTTTTCCTAATTAGTTGTTAGATCTGTTGATATTGTTGTTGCTGTAGAAGTAATCATGCTGTGCACTATACAAAAAGAATTCAGTTTCTTCCTCTTGTCGCTTCAGAGCTATTCAAGGTTAAATGTTTGGCGTAAATCTAAAAGTGAGTCACATGACAATAAACTTTCTTATTAAACGGCGTTTCGGCACTCTGGTAACTGTTGCGGGTCAGGAGTTTGAATCCTCACTTGGGAGCTGAAAGTGTTTCTGATTTTCATCGCTCCGTCTTAAGCAGGGAGCCGGGGCAGTGGAGAGGTAGAGCGTTGGACTTTCAATACCCACCCGTCTTAGGTGTTGAAAAAGGACGTTAAACTAAAAGTGCTTCTTTTCTAATCTGAAAACTTTTAAATGGAAACCACGCTGGTTGCCGTATAGTACTTTCATTCTCCACCTACGTTTGACAAAAGGGTCATGCACTAATGGCTTGGTTTTCAGCAATATATCTATGTCTATTATGTATGGAATTCACTGATTCCAAGTGTAAAACGAACTACAACATCCGTGAAACCTTTCAAAATCCTTACGTAATATTTGTAGTGTACCGATTTGAAGTGAAGTAAATTGTGAAGCGGTTACTGTTTCTCATTAATAACGATAACTGTATATTGTGTAGGCGCTTCACCCAATTTCTTGAATTGGCTCAAAGCGCCGCGAGCTGAACCCAACACCTACGATCACGTGAATCACACGCATTCTCTCACACACTGGACATGAACAGTCACGTGGGGGCGAACGTTCAGCTCAGCTATTTAAGTTTCGGAATTGAGAAATGGATTTATTTTCAAATTTGGTGGGCTGATTATTTCCACAGCAGAGGGGGAAGAAGTCGGAGTAGCCGGAGAGAACCCCCGGCGATCGTCCCGAATGAACGGTGTCACGTACGAAAAGAAACCTTCGTCCCGAATGGGACTCGAAACTAACCTCTCGCATTGGGGCAAAGTCATTGAAGCACTAGACCACCGACCACCCCATTCCCGTAGTATAACTGTATATTGATTTACCAATGCCCCCCGCCACACACACGCCCCCTCCCCCTCCCCCCCCCTTCTCTCTCTCTCTCTCTCTCTCTCTGGCATCACTAAAGATAAACTGGTTTGCATAGAATATTTTGTAACGACTCTCCAGTCAAAACTTTATTACTTTTCTTATGTCCAGAGTTTGCTAACTGTAGACAGGATGGTGGCGAGTATGCGAGAATCGTTATGCAGCAGTGTAGAAACAAGATCTGGGCTGATATTTTTTTTTAAAGTTCCAAATGTGGAAAAAACACTACTGTGACTTTGTATCTGAATGTTTGTATTATAACATCAAAGTTAAAGGAGGTAGAAAGATTACTCATAAGTATATGCAGGATTTAAAAAACAATGGAATATTTGCTATTGGGCATTAATTGGATCCCACTTGGGAGTTTGAGCCGTTCTGTCAAAAAGTCAAACTCAAATTGTATTGTTTACTCAGGCGTTATTAGTACTGCTAAGGAATACAATCGCCAGCTAAGGCTTGAGAAAACTGGTAACTGTACTGTAGATAGCAAAGTGTGGACTTTGATCATGCATGAAGAACCAAAGGTTGTGTACTCTGTTTTTGTCGAGCCTGAGTCAGATCCAGTCTGTTCAGTGCAATGGTCACAGCACTTTACCGACCTACCATAATGGAATGTGATATTTTGTATTTTGTATTTTATGTGATATCACAACTATACTTGATCCAGATAGATGGTTTCAGTCTAGACAGTTACACCGTCTACTTCCTACTACGAGATTCTTACACTTCACAAAATTATCTGATTCTGCAAGTTTTACATTCTGTTGTTTTAAAGAGGAAACTTCAAGACAATTGTGCTGGGGTTGCCCGCATGTGCACAGCTATTTTGGAATTCAGGGCAGGGATGGCTTAATAGAATCTGTGATAACTGTGCAACATTAACTCTGACACAATCCTTAAACAGATTTTATAAATAGAGAGGCGCCTTGTCGTTTAGAATTGTATGTATTAGGACGCTTTTGTTAAAAGCAAGACGCTTGCTGAAAGGAAGATAACCAAGGTCTTGAAGTTGTTTTCGGTGGACTGAGCGTTAGGACGGATTAGTTTTATACCCCGTCTGTACAGTGAATCCATCTTTAAAAAAACAAAAACAACAACAACAACAACAAAATGGTGTTCACCACAGCCATCCCAGATGGTTAAAGCGCGATCTCCGCATATAAATGTTAGTTTTGCCAGGAGAAACTGTTTTTTTTTTGTCGAACCAGCTTTCCCACCTTTATCAAGCTGTGATTGCCACACGAGCTGGTCATCAGTGACAACCCCTAGTAACCGATGTTCATGAAATTGTTCGGTACAACGGAATTAAAAGAAAAGTGAATTTGGGGAGGACGGAGCTGGTGTTTTTGGCGGGTATTTTTACAAGCATGCTTTTGGTTTTTAATGGATTGACTACCCTATGACTGTGTTTAACAGCTATGTGAAAATTGCGCCAGAAGTGTTGTCATGTTCTCAGTGCAAAATGCTCGTGTGCCAGACCGAAGGGTTATTCCGCTATTTCGTCACAATGAGCAAGCCAGTCTCATCAACTGTATGAATCACAGCTTAGACCTAGCCCATTGGACAATCTGAGCGTGACGTCACATATCGGCCCGATCGATAGCTGCTTGGTTTCGAAGTCAGCTCTACCTCCCTTCTCGACTGTTGTGCACCAGACATCAACATAATATCCAACATATTATTAGTGGCACGTTTTGAGAACAGTCCAAAGCAATATAAACAACAACAACAACAACAACAACACACACACACACACACACACACACACACACACACACACATGCACACGCACACGAGCGCGCGCGCACACACACACACACACACACACACACACACACACACACACACACACACAGAGGACACGTAATAACGAATATACAAAAAGAAGTGAGGTGAACTTGTAATTTGTTTGTATATAGATCTGCTGATATTGTTGTTGTTACAGACGTAATCATTCTGTGCACCACACAAAGAGAATTTAGTTTCTTCCTCTTGTCGCGTTCGTATCCCGGCTGGGGCCAAATAATTATGTGTGCTGGCTTTTTCATCGTTGCCCCGTCTTTGAATCACCCAAATGTGGTGGGAAAGGGCGTTAAACCCCCAAACACCCACCCACTCTTCCTTTTGTCGCTTCAGAGCTATTCAAGGTTAAATGTTTGGCGTAAATCTAAACGTGAGCCACTGAACTTTCTTATTAAACGGCGTGTCGGCATTCTGGTAAATGTTGCGGGTCAGGAGTTTGAATCCTCACTGTGAGCTAAAAGTGTATCTGATTTTCATCGCTCCGTCTTAAGCAGGGAGCCGGGACAGTCCAGAGGTAGAGCGTTGGACTTTCAATGGTCGGGTAGTGGGTTTTATCCAAAAATCTAATGTTTGTGATGGCGTTTTTCTCGTTTCCCCGTATATCACCCGTATTTCCCTGTATATTACCCGCATTTCGTAGAAAAGGGACACCCACCCACATACCCGTGTTAAGTGGTGGAAAAGAACGTGAAACTAGAAGAAACAGCAGAAGCTATACATATAGTTTTGGTGATACATGTACCGTACGCGGTGCACGCCAGGGACAACGTCGCTGTCCACACTGTACTGACTGTAATTCTGTACTCTATACCACTGTCCACACTGTACTGACTGTCATTCTGTACTCTATACCACTGTCCACACTGTACTGACTGTAATTCTGTACTCTATACGACTGTACCCTGTACGACATCAATAATAACTATAATAAAGGAAACTTATAAAGCGCTTATACTTGTATAATAACAGGCTGTAAGCGCCGTATGTGATGACAAAGCTCAGTACAGTTTACAACTCACAGGCAGCGTAAACTACAATTTACAATGAAGTACCTAATAACGAATGTCAGCCACGTAAGACACAAATACAAAATACACATGAAAAGCTTGCGTACTGCACAACACACAGGCATCATGTTAACTATACGCACATTCTCAACATGCACCGATGCAGGACAGCGGATAGACTAAATCAGTTTTGGGTTTTGAACAGGTGGGGTTGAAAATCTCTATTTACTTGTCTGGCACACTACAACGTTGTGGAAACATTTACATTTTTATCAAATGCGCTTCTCTCCTTGCTTGAAAACAGTAGTTTATATTAGGATATAGCCCAACTGACAAGCGCGAAGCCTTGCGTCGCGGTAACATGGCACCAAGGCTTCTAGAAAAGCGCAACAAGCGATTGTACAAGAAAATCAAAGAAAAAAATAAAGTCGTATTTCTCAGATGCTAGATGCTGCAAAGTGAAGTATGCCCCCCCCCCCCCCCTTCCCCCATCCATTCATTCAGCGCTTGACACTGGTTCTGGACTTTCTGTAACTGAATGGTTTAGGGAGTTGATTCCATAGAGCCGCAGCTTGAAAGGAAAGGGTTTCTGACGGAATGTTTTAGTTTTTACAGTGAGGGTGCAAAGAACGTTAGTGCAGGAGCTACATAACTACAGTGCTTTACCCAGTTTGGCTCATAGAGCCGGGGACTGAACCCAACACGCACGATCACGTGAATCACACGCATTCTGTCACATACCGGGCATGAACACATTACCTTAACGTGTTTCGAAGGGCCAGTTTAGCAACTGGGTGAAGGGGCCGGGGGGGGGGGGGGGGGGAGACCATGTGTTAAGGTTTTTACTACCATACACCCACCGTTTGTGCAGAGCCATTGCATACCTTTGTGTGCTTTTTTTTTTTTTTTTTTTTTTTGCTGTCCCAACTCTTTGCCAGACAGTTCCAGTGGTGTTCCTCCCAGGTAATGGTTTGAATCCACTGAGGGCTCGAAAACTGGGGTAATTTTTATTATGCATGAAGATGAGGATGATGATGCTTTGGAGGTCCGTGTGGTTTGAGACTGCGGGAGAGGGCCGCATTCCACGCTTCCTGTCATAAATATCCCGACATTAACCAGGCCCGGAAACTACGGCACCTGCGGTGCCGGCCGTGTAATCATCCACATCATACCACGTGGGAAGCACCCCCAAAGTCGCACCCGTGAAGTGGGTGAATCTCCGCTGTGTGGCAACAGCCTCCCCATTGGGCCGATAGCACACCCGCTTTGGGTAGGAGCCGACCTAGGTAGGAAAAATCCCGCTTGCGGCTGGGACTCGAACCCGGGTCTCCCGGTCCATGGTCCGAAGTGCTAACCACTACACTACGGGGGCCGGTGAAAGTGCTTATTGTTATCTTTCAAACCGTACCCAACACGATTAGGAAACGTCTGAGGAAGACCTCTTTCCAAAAAAAAAAAAATCTAAAAATTGCTAAAAATCGCCCTGTTGGCAATGGTTTGCATGCACACAGTGGCTGGGTCACGGGGGAATTACACCGTACACGACGCGAGGTCAAGGTCGGCAATGAGTTAAAAGTGTTTTATTTTTCAGGTCTTTAAGAATATCTCACAGTGTAAATACCTCCGCTTTTGGAGTTTTGTCATATTCACAGGCAATTTTATCTATTTCCAAATATTTTCAATATTATTTTGTCCTTATAGACTTAATGGTGTAGCTATTGTTCTGTATAAGACTCCAGATATGTGTAAAAGACCGTATTTAACTTTCGAATCCCGGTTCGGGCCAACTATAATATAATTATTTGTGCTGGCCCTTGTCACCAGCATCAACATATCAACTGAACGGCATCTCAGCCTTTTGACCAACCCTGTGGCTTTGAATAAGGTCACTGAAAATGAATGGTCTTCAGACCGTGCTGATTTCGGGTGTGGTAAAGAGTAAGCAGTTACTAAAAGAGTGCCATCATTCACCCAAGACACCGCTTTCTTGGACTTTCACCGAAACTCTGTGGCTTTGGTCTTTGTGTGTGAGATCACTGGAAACTGTATGACGAAATGACAACTATGCCAGTTACAAGTATGAGATATGAATTTCCTCGCATTTGTGATCACCGAGAAAATGAAAGTACTAATTAGAAGAAAATGTGTGAAGAAAATGCCACTGCACCGCAACACAGAACAACGACGCTCACTCACACTGAATAAAAGACAAGACAGAAACCACATAACAGCGCTTGCTCACGCACGCACACACACATCTGACAATCCAGAAGCCACACATTCTTTCCCCTTCTCACTGATCTTTCTTTCTCTCTTGTCAACGACATAAGCACACATCAGTCAAACATGTATAAAACTTCGGCAGCATGCTACTCCACGCACACACATGCATACAGGTCACAATGTCTACACATCACGCGTCACATAGTTCACCCTGTCCGAAACAAACGTTTCTCTTCCTGGCTCTCTGTTCAAAACAACACACTGTTACTCTACTCAGTTGCTCCTTTCAGTCAACCGTGGCCGGAACAAAAGACTTCTCTCCGGCGAACTACTTTCGCTTTCTCTCTCTCTCTCTCTCTCTCTGGCGCACTTCCCACTCGGCACCAGTCTCTTCACGGGGCCTCTGTCTCTCTCTCTAACTCTCCCCCACAGAACTGCATTCACTCCCCATTGGCAGCGTATCCCTCTGTAACCCACAGATTTACAAACACTACTCAAAATCTCTATCTCAATTTTGGTAAGCAATTATCCCATCAAACACTGAAATTGTCTAATTAGTAAAACGAGAATTCTCCGCTTACCAGATACCTAAAACTTACTTAAAACCTATCTGTTTCGGCAAGCTTTTCACTAAAATTTTTACCGTATCCTCCTCTGTATCCCACATCCGCCCCGTGTGTGTGTGTGTGTGTGTGTGTGTGTGTGTGTGTGTGTGTGTAGCGCGCACTGAGTGCTCTCTTCGGCAGATTTTCTGCGCAATACAAAAACAATTTAATATTATTGTTATTATTATTATTAATTTCCTCAGCCGCGTCCTGGTCCTTGTTGCTCGAGCGGTGTGAGGCCACCAGTTATTTTAACTAGTCAGTTTCACCAGTGTATGTCTGTTCATCGTTGTGTAATGTGCGTGAGTGTGAGTGAGTGATAGGCGCATTGAGTTTTATTTAAAGAAATGCGCCATACAAATACCATTTATTATTATTATTATTATTATTATTATTATTATACGCTGCCTTCTGAATCACTTATCTCTCAGCACGACCGCTACGTCAGCCAAAGCGGAATATGCGAAACCTCTGGGCTCAACCTCTTGTCTCTGCCCTTCAAACTCGCTCGTCCGACACACCCCAGATCCGAGCTCTGCCACTATCGCTCACTTTCTACTCCCCGTGACAAAAACTCCCGCACAACTCAGTACTGAACTGACCACACTTCACCTGGAGACCTCAAAACATTCTCACGTGCGATACATACGCGCTCACACTCCGTCAGCCCCAAACTATCAAAAGATCCCATAATATTTACACTATTACACTATTACACACACACACACAGACGGCACTCACTGAGGAGGAGAAGCGCGTTCGGCGCACCATGCACGTCAGCATCAATGACGCACGTTTTCTGTCAGAGTTACACTTGCAAAATCATCTCTGCGGGAGATCGGCAGTGACGTGCGTTTGTACCACAGATGCTTGCCTATGAACGTGGAAAATTTAGCCCGTCCTATGATGCTGTTTCCATTACTATGGAAACGACAGAAAAATAATAACTCCTTGCTTGAAAACAGTAGTTTATATTAGGATATAAAGCAACTGACAAGCGCGAAGCCTTTCGTCGCTGTAATATGGCACCAAGGCTAGTGTAAAACGAAGCGACTAACTGGGTAAGCCTGCTTCTAGAAAAACGCAACAAGCGATTGTACAAGAAAATCAAAGTAACAAAGAAAGTTGTATTTCTCAGATACTAGATGCTGCAAAGAGAAATATGTGCCCCCCCCCCCCCCCCCCCCCCTACCTTAACACATGTACGCACATTTGAAAGTTTGATTCGACAGACAGTCTGATTGGAGTGGCGAAATGTATGGCACACCGACTATGTGACGTCACACGAGGGGCGAATATGTATGGTATCCCGTTTGTGCCAAACCTCGCGAGTGCAGTAGATCCCCTAGAGCTCAGTGGGTAGACCGTACGCTGAGTGCACGATCGTGATTCTTATCGGTTGCGTGGACGTTCTGTTTTCTATTTTCGTTTCGTTTAGCTTCACAAGTGTGTAACAAAGTGGGTATATGTTTCACACTTTTTTTTTTTTTCATTTAAATCAGAACCTAAGCAGTACAAACCCCAAACTGACTCTAAGCGGTACAATGGCTTTCTAAACCGACATACATTTTTTTAACCTCCCTCAGAGGAGAAAAGTGTAAAGTTAAAAAATAAATTCACAGTTTCTAATCAACCACAAACACCAGGAAGGGCAACCCAAACTTAACACAAATAAAGTTTGTATGAAGAGCTTTGGCTGACCTTGACCTCAGGGGTCAACAGGCACTGGGTGAAAGTTTTGGAAATGAAAAATTTTGCAGAACACTGATTTCCTTATCTGCATTTACAGTTGGTAAAAATGGAGACATAATAACATGTATGTCTCTGGTAAGAATGCCTGTTTACATGATCTCTTGTCGGAGATCAATTCTATTTTCAAGTTACAAGCCAATTTGACATTATCTATATTACTGGAAAAAGAACTATTTCTTAAGAAACTTCACTTATTGAGTCAATGACAGGTTTACCTATTATAAGTAATTAATGTAGGCTGCATTTATCATTTGACTCATTTCTGGTGTGAAACATACCTATGGAGTAATCTTATGCCCCTCATGAACTGTTTGCAGTGAGGAACTTAATGGCTTCCTAATTTACTCATGGTACAGATGAACACTGAAGTCACTAAAACCACACAAGGATTTTAATTTGAAGTAATCTTGCACTACAAGTTTTCTTTGCTGGGAAATTATTGGTATTCAGACTCTCACACATTAAAATTAATTAAAAAATAACATACTATGTACATCAGATCCTATCTCTTCTCTGAGCTAAAAATGTTACATCACATACATCATATCAGCAATCCATTCGGATATTTACTAAAGGCAGTATCAACCCACAGCGTATTATCCTACCCAGTCTCACCGTCGCCACACATGATAATCCACTATTAAAGTCTATTATTATGTTGTGTACATCATTTTCACTAAATTACGCACCCACGTACTCTTGATGGGAGGGGAAGGGAGGGGAGACGGGCAGGGGTGGGGGTAATGGGGTGGGGGGGGGGGGGTTGTCAAGTGATAGAGTGTTGGGCTTTCAATGCTCAGGACATCGGTTCAAATCCTGCTGACCTCTCTTTAATATCATCTGTAAGTGGTGAAAAAGGACGTTAAGCCCCAAAACACACTTGAAAACACACACGCACTGACCTCACCTACTCTCTGAAAGCTGAAATGCCATTGCACATGTCGTTCACACAATCATCAATGAAAAGATAAAGATAAACAAATATGCCATGATGCCTGAAAATTTTAAAAAGAGCAGTGTTTTGATACATTTCCACCTCCTGATGACAGCCCAGAGGATGGAAGATGGTACCTTCCCCCAGGGATGCAAACAGGTATTACAAGCTACTTATATATGCCATGCATATTTGACATTATCTATAGTTTCAAGGTTGACATACCACAGAAAGTGCATGTCAGAATACTAATTCCTATAATGGCTCTGATGAACACAGACTGAGTAGTTATGGTTGAACCGATTCAGTTTCCTCTGCAAAAAACAAACAAACAAACAGGTTTTAATGGCACTTTTATTCCACTGTATCTACATTAGCTGACTACCAGCCAGAGATTTTTGTTGCTAGTTGTGCTGATACCTGTAACCAAAATTAATGTCATCATTAATGAGTCAAATACCAGTACAACTGCACATCAACAATAGATCAAGCCTGTCGATATATATGTGGCTGACCAGGATATTTCTCTAAAGGTGGAATGCCTTATTTAGAAGAACATAACATTTTGGGGAAGAGACACTTCTGAATCTGAAAATGCTTTATAGTCACTCGTTTGGACTCCGACACATAAACCGGCAACATGCCGAGGGGACGTAACTGCGTTCCTCTGCCATCAGCAACGGCAAAACGGTTGTTAGCTCCCTTGCATCGTTTGTATACACTCGCATTCAGTCTGTGTGTGTGTGTGTGTGTGTGTGTGTGTGTGTGTGTGTGTGTGTGTGTGTGTGTGTGTGTGTGTGTGTGTGTGTCTGTGTGTGTGTGTGTGTGTGTGTGTGTGTGTGTGTGTGTGTGTGTGTGTGTGTGTGTGTGTGTGTGTTTCTCTCTTCTCTCTGTCTCGTTTGCGGAGACTTCATAAAAGAAAAGGATTAGCAAAGCCGGCCGGCGGCGGGAACACAATCAGTGACCGCGTTAACTCCCCGTTGTGGAGAAGTTAAGCCAGAAGATTAACACCGATTGATTTGCTCTGTATGACCCAGTTGAAAAAAAGGAAACTTTTAAATGTTTTAGGATTACTATTGTCCCCTCGAGGTCAGTGTCGGGAGCGGCCCATTTTTATCCCGGCGGCTGTCAAAATTCCCATCCCTCCTAACCCCTGCGACCACCGACCGGCAATGCATTTCTCTATTGTACTGTTTCCGAGTTGAAGCCGGATCCAGGCCGTCATATCGTTACTTCAATCTTTAAATATTTCACTCTTTCTCTCGATCCCCCAACCTCCAGCCCCTCTTGCTGTCTCTGTATGTCTGTCACTGAGTACGCGGTGTCTATCCATGTGGCAAAGCGGTGGATAGACGGTTATCAGCTATCAAGGACTGAAAAGCACCAAAGATAAACCCGCCGCGACCCTTGCCTGTCGGTACTGTCAGCATAATAATGTCTTTCAGGAAAACCACATTATCAGTCCGTTCTCGCCTACACTGAGCAGATTCAGACCTTAAAAACGTATACTAATAATACAAATGCTCGGCATTTGGCCGTTACATCTTTCCTAAATACCCAACAGTCACTACTTCACGTCTTATATGCCGTCTGCCGGTCCTATCGGCGCCGAAGTGCCTAACAATTCACATTCTTCGTCCATTCTCGCCTACACTCATCAAATTCCGAAAACATACCTCAGTAAATTTAGAAGCCAAACTACTAAAACAAATTCATTTTTGGCCGTCAAATCGAGTCATTCCTAAATACAAAGCGGCAACCATTTTTCGCGTGAAATGCCCTATGACGGTTTAATCTCCTCCAAACTGTCCGATTCTTCACATTCTTCATTCATTCTCGCCCACACTGGTTAAATTTCGAAATACAAAACACGCTTCAGTACATATTTTCCAAACGGTCCGACTCGTTACTTTCTTCATCCATTCTCGCCGACACTGACCAAATTCCGAAATACAAACCACACTTCAGTAGATAGCTTAGACAACAAGCTACAAATACAAATGCTCATTTGGCCGTAACATCTTTCTTAAATACCCAGCAGCCACCATTTTTCGTCCTATATGCCACGTGCCCAAGCCGAAGGTTTCATACTGTTTAACTCTTTACATTCTTCGTCCATTCTCGACTACACTGACCAAATTCCGAAAAACAAAATATACGTCAAAAGGTCGTTTAGACACCCACCTACTAAAAGAAATGCCCATTTGGCCGTCACATTTTTTCTTAAATACCCAGCAGCCACCATTTCACATCCGAAATACCGTCAGGCCATCATATCTGTTCCAAACGGCCCAACGCGTCACTTTCTTTGTCCATTCTCGCCCACACTGACCAAATTCCGAAATACAAAATGTACGTCAGAAGATAGATTAGACATCAAGCTACAAAAAAGAATGCTCATTTGGCCATCACATCTTTCCTAAATACGCAGCAGCCACCATTTTCCATCCGAAATACCGTCTGACTGTACCATCTTTTCCAAACGGTCCGACTCATTACTTTCTCCGTCCATTCTCGCCTACACTGAGCGAATTCCGAAATACAAAACGCACTTCAGTACATAGCTTAGACTCTCGGCTACAAATAGAAATGCTCATTTGACCGTCACATCTTTCTTAAAGACCCAGCAGCCATCATTTTACATCCGAAATACCGTCTGATAGTCCCATCATTTCCAAACTGTCCGACTCATTAGTTTTCTCCGTCCATTCTCGCCTACACTGACCAAAATCAGAGATACAATGCATATTTCAGTAGATAGCTTAGACACTCAGCTACAAATACAACTGCTTCTTTGGCCGTCACATCTTTTTGAAATAGCCAGCAGCCACCATTTTACATCCGAAATACCGTCTGACGGTAACATCTCTTCCGAACGGTTCGACTCATTACTTTCTCCGTGCATTCTCGCCCACACTGACCAAATTCCGAAATACAAAACGCACTTCAGTAGATAGCTTGAACACCCAACTACAAATACAAATGCTCATTTGGCCGTCACATCTTTTTTAAATAAACAGCAGCCAGCATTTTCCATCGGAAGTACCCTCTGACGGTCCCATCTTTTCCAAACGTTCTGACTCGTTACGTTCTCTTTCCATTCCGGCCCACACTGACCAAATTCAGAAACACAAAACACACATTAAGAGATAGCTTAGACACTCAGCTACAAATACAAATGCTCATTTGGCCGTCACATCTTTCTTTAATACCCAGCAGCCACCATTTTACACCCGAAATACCGTCTGCCGGTACCATCTCTTCCAAACGGTCCGACTCATTACTTTCTCCGTCCATTCTCGCCAACACTGACCAAATATTGAAATACAAAACAACACTCAGGAAGTAGCTTAGACACTCAGCTACAAATACAACTGCTTCTTTGGCCGTCACAACTTTTTTAAATACCCAGCAGCCACCATTTTACATCCGAAATACCGTCTGCCGGTAACATCTCTTCCAAACGGTCCGACTCATTACTTTCTCCGACATTCTCGCCTACACTAACCAAATTCCGAAACACAAAACACACGTCAGTAGGTAGCTTAGACAGTCAGCTACAAATACAAATGCTCATTTGGCCGTCACATCTTTTTGAAATACCCAGCAGCCACCATTTCACATCCGAAATACCGTCTGCCGGTAACATCTCTTTCAAACGGTTCGACTCATTACTTTCTCAATCCATTCTCGCCTACACTGACCAAATTCCGAAATACAAAACGCACTTCAGTAGATAGCATAGACACTCAGCTACAAATACAAATGCTCATTTGGCCGTCACATCCTTTTTAAATACCCAGCAGCCACCATTTTACACATGAAATACCGTCTGCCGGTAACATCTCTTCCAAACGGTCCGACGCATTCCTTTCTCCCTCCATTCTCGCCCATACAGACCAAATTCCGAAACACAAAACACGCGTCAGGAGATAGCATAGACACTCAGCTACAAATACAAATGCTCATTTGGTCGTCACATCTTTCCCAAATACCCAGCAGACACCATTTTAAGTCCGAAATACCGTCTGCAGGTAACATCTCTTTCAAACGGTGCGACTCATTACTTTATCCGTCCATTCCCGCCCACACTAACCAAATTCCGAAGCACAAAACACACTTCATCAGATAGCTTAGACAATCAGCTACAAATACAAATGCTTATTTGGCCGTCGCATTGTTTTTGTTTTTTTCTTAAATACCCAGCAACCACCATTTTCAGTCCGAAACACCGTCTGCCGGTAACATCTCTTTCAAACGGTCCGACTCATTCCTTTCTCCCTCCATTCTCGCCCATACAGACCAAATTCCGAAACACAAAACACACGTCAGGAGATAGCATAGACACTCAGCTACAAACACAAATGCTCATTTGGCCGTCACACAGACTCCATTCATTCAGCGCTTGACACAGGTTCTGGATTTTCTGTAACTGAATGGTTTAGGGAGTTGATTCCATAGAGCCGCAGCTTGAAAGGAAAGGGTTTCTGACGGAATGTTTTAGTTTTTACAGTGAGGGTGCAAAGAAAGTTAGTGCAGGAGCTACATAACTGCAGTGCTTTACCCAGTCTTTTGAATTGGCTCATAGCGCCGCGGACTGAACCCAACACGCACGATCACGTGAATCACACGCATTCTCTCACATACCGGGCATAAACACATTACATTCACGTGTTTCGAAGGGCCAGTTTAGCAACTGGGTGAAGGGGCCGGGGGGGGGGGGGGCGACCATGTGTTAAGGTTTTTACTACCATGCACCCACCGTTTGTGCAGAGCCTTTGCATACCTTTGTGTGATTATTATTATTATTGTTATTATTTGCTGCCCAAACTCTTTGCCAGTTCCAGTGGTGTTCCTCACGGGTAATGGTTTGAATCCACTGAGGGCTCGAAAGGGCAATGTTTATTGCATGATGATGAAGATGAGGATGATGGGAAGATGATGCTATGGAGGTCCGTGTGGTTTGAGACTGCGGGACAGGGCCTCATTCCACGCTTCCTGTCAATCCCGGCATTAACCAGGCCCGGAAACTACGGCACCTGCGGTGCCGGCCGTGTAGTCATCCACATCACGACGTGGGAAGCATCCCTAAAGTCGCACCCGTGAAGTGGGTGAATCTCGGCTGTGTGGCAACAGCCTCCCCATTGGGCCGATAGCACACCCGCTCTGGGAAGGAGCCGACCTAGGTAGGAAAAATCCCGCTTGCCTCGGCTGGGACTCGAACCCGGGTCTCCCGGTCCATGGTCCGAAGTGCTAACCACTATACTACGGGGGCCGGTGAAAGTGCTTATTCTTATCTTTCAAACCGTACCCAACACGATTAGGAAACGTATGAGGAAGACCTCTTTTCAAAAAAAAATCTAAAAATTGCCAAAATCGCCCGGTTGGCAATGGTTTGCATGCACACAGTGCCTGGGTCACGGGGGAATTATACCGTACACGACACGAGGTCAAGATCGGCAATGAGTTAAAAGTGTTTTTTTTTTTTCAGGTCTTTAAGAATATCTCTCAGTGTAAATCCCTCCGCTTTTGGAGTTTTGTCATATTCACAGGCAATTTTATCTATTTCCAAATATTTTCAATATTATTTTGTCCTTATAGACTTAATGGTGTAGCTATTGTTCTGTATAAGACTCCAGATACTGTATGTGTAAAAGACCGTATTTAACTTTCGAATCCCGGTTCGGGCCAAATATAATATATTTGTGCTGGCCCTTTTCACCAGCATCAACATATCAACTGAACGGCATCTCAGCCTTTTGACCAACCCTGTGGCTTTGAATAAGGTCACTGAAAATGAATGGTCTTCAGACCGTGCTGATTTCGGGTGTGGTAAAGAGTAAGCAGTTACTAAAAGAGTGCCATCATTCACCCAAGACACCGCTTTCTTGGACTTTCACCGAAACTCTGTGGCTTTGGTCTTTGTGTGTGAGATCACTGGAAACTGTATGACGAAATGACAACTATGCCAGTTACAAGTATGAGATATGAATTGCCTCGCATTTGTGATCACCGAGAAAATGAAAGCACTAACTAGAAGCTTGACTATCACTAAAGGTCATTCAATATTATAGCAATGGAACGTACGGCCTCGCCACTAACTGTCAACTGTGTCACGTTCAATGCCCCCCCCCCCACCCCCTCCACCCAATATCCTCCCTCTTTTCACTGTAACTCCCCGCCTCCCCACGCTCTCAGCCACCACTCTCTCCCCTCCCCACTCGTTCCCTTCCATTTTCGTTTCTGTAGTGTTCCGGTTTAAATCCTGTAGTAATTCTTAAGTTATTGTTGTTTTTCTGTAGCAAGGACAAGTTGTATGATAAGCACTAGCGCTTACCACTTCTAACATTGCAAATCAAAGTTCATTCATTCATTCATTTTTTTCCCCACACCCTTTAAAATTTTCCCTTTTCTAAGAAACGTTGGAAATGTTGCTTTAGATAGCAAGACAACTACAATCTGTAGTGTTAGTTTGTGATTGTTATCCAGATTAAATCGTCTTGCAGCGTGTAAACTAAATTAATTTTGATTGCTGTGTAACACATTCAGTCCCGGTCAAGATGGTATCCCCGCCCTTGGGAAAGCCCAACCGCTCTCCGTGCCATCCCTGCATTCACTGATTGTTAATTCTTATTCTTCTCAGTCGTCATTTGTAAATGTTCCATTATATGTCTGGTTTACAAGGGTCTTCTCTCGCTCGGTTAGAATGTTATCGTCAGTCACTCCCTGAGTCGCTGTTTGCACACCTGTTGATTGGCAGAGACTTTGTTACTGCAAGGACTGTCTTACATTTCTCACCATTCCTGATATTTCTTGACTGGTGATCGTCCACCATTTCTTGCAGGACCATGTCCTAACCCCACTTACAGCCGGTGTCGTAACGGGAAGTGCGTGTGGTACGGATGGCAGTGTGACGGCTGGGATCAATGTGGAGACAACTCTGACGAAGAAGGATGTCGTGAGTAGATGTGCTACTACATTTTGCCTGACAATCATCTTAAAACTAAAACAGCTCATGTGAGAGGTCAGAGTATAACGTGTAAATTTTACACTGACATGCAACAGACTGCAACTAACAGCATCATTTGGATACGCTGAATAGTCATAGTTTATTCAAGTCGTGTTAGTTTCCATGTATTTCAAACACATGTTTATAACTGTTATCCCTAGAAAGGAATGCCAAATCCGGCTAGTTTATATCAAATAATTAATTTTGTAAAACTTGTAAGCGGCTGGCAGCCTTCTAATGGTATTGTTAATTTCTTTTTAAATCAAGTATGGGGGTGTACTTGTGTTTGTATGTTGTGTGCAGAAACACTTTGTTCGCCTATTATGCTATTGAATGGTTCGGTGTTCCTCGACAAAGCTCCTTTTTAAACTATCATTTCTTTCGCGGAAATAGCAAAATCCTAAAATCCTGCTGGTTATCCTCTCGAATTCTGTGTGTGTGTGTGTGTGTGTGTGTGTGTGTGTGTGTGTGTGTGTGTGTGTGTGTGTGTGTGTGTTTTAAAAACATTCAAATTCGCTGTATTTATTGTAGATAGTTGACACTAACCTTCCAAGACAACCTGTAAAGAAAAGTAACAACAACAACATCAATAATAAATGTCATGTCATCATATACCAAAAAGATGAATTTAAAAAAAAATGGAAGGCTATATGCCTGCTGCTGTCCAAAACGCTTTCATTGCCCCGTCAACTTGAGCATAGTTTCACGTCTACTGCGACTGTTAGGTTGACTGATTTCACAGTTGTTTCTAGATCTGCCTAATCGTGAATTTATAATTCACTCTAATTCACGTTGCAGCACCAAGAAGTTGTCGTGTGGGTGACTTCCAGTGCAACAATGGGAAGTGTATCATGTCAAGTTGGCGGTGTGATGGAGACGATTACTGTGGGGACAACTCTGACGAAGACGGATGCCGTGAGTACTCTCCGCCACTCTCTCTGTCTCTTTCTGTATTGTTGTGTCTGTCTTATTGCGTGTCTGTCTGTTTTTTTGTTTTGTTTTTTTAAATAAATGGAGGGGGTGACAACAGCGGAACAGATTTCTCGTTATTTCATGATGCGAGTCACTTCAGGATGATGTTCACTGTAGCTCCACGCAAGTCGCACTAACTAAGATGTGCGGGACTGGGTGTGGTTCGTTTTTTCGATCGGAAAATATCCTGGACTGTGTCGATAGTAGTTGGGTGAGGACAAGAATCGAAGCCAAAAACGTGTGTGTGTGCTGTTGGGAGAAACAGAAGCTGCTGTGGCTGCACCAACTGTCCTTGTATTCTTGACGTCATGTCCATCTTTCTGCTTGTGCTTGTTTTCCGGCAGGGCTTCACACTGGTGTGTACAGTCATATTCATTATGTCAATGGGACTGTGCTCTCCTTGTGCGAGAATGGTAGCGTTAGTGGCACGTACAGGGTGACTCGTGTCGACTCTACTTACCCGACACGCTCAATCCAGGCACGTCGTCTGCTGTCCATAGTGGGTTGTGCCCCTTTCACTATGATAGAAATGGGAGACCCATCGCCGTGGTGTGCTGATTCCTCTACAGGGTTGAAACAGAACATTTATCGTGAAAATTATTTTAGAGCATTTTTAATTCCAATCTGACGATATATGACATTTTTATTTTCGGTACACTTTTTTTTTTTCTTTTTTTTAGGGAAAACTACCTTTCGGTTTTAGAGATTATATTGGAAGTCACGACATCACTTGATCCTTGACTCGCTTAATTTAATCTGTGGGATCATTCGGTACAAGGACCTAAGTGTCATCGATTGGATAGGCACCTATGTCATTTTACCATATGACGGAAGAGGTTTTGATGACGATTTCACTACTTGCAGGTGCGCCAGCATCCAGTCAGCTGTCGACAGTTCTCTGAATTTTGCAATACTCTGTGATATTCTGGCGAGTGACGCTGTCAACCCTGTCTATATATCTATTGCAGCACCGAGTGTGTGTCGTAGACGTCGTCACCAGTGTAACAATAGAAAGTGCGTGGAGGCATGGGACAGGTGTGATGGACGAGACGACTGTGGTGACAACTCTGACGAGGACGGATGTCGTGAGTACGCTCTCTCTCTCTCTCTCCACTGTGCCTGATTCCATGTGACTAGTGCGGGGGAGTTTTTCTGAGTGTGGAAACCGACGAGTGTTTAGTGTGCGATAGTGACTGTCGTGTGCTGTTCTTCATCACGCATTAGTGTCGAGTGGAATCTATATTGTTGCCGATTTATTTCCTCTTTTTATATTTTCACTAACGTATCATTGTGTTCCATTTGAGTTTCATTAGTTCATTTATACTTTCACAGTAACTTGGGAATATTAGTACGTAACAGTAGTAGTTGTAGTGGTTGAGATTGTCTTCTTTCATTTTTTACATTGTTCAACCTCACCTTCTAGTTTTCTTGGTTTTTTTTTTTTCTTTCTTTCTTTCTTTCGTAACTCAAATATAATTATCCAAGTTTTTCGCATGACTAATTGTGTATAAAAGGTTCCTTTAGTACTAACGTGGTGGCCCCGAAGCAACAAAACCTGCGCATGTGACATTTAAATATTTACCATCTTTTAAAGAAGATATCCGACATTATATTAATTTTTGTTTTTCTTAAGACGCCGTATCTGTTCCATGTATTTGGCATTTCTGAAACGAGACAGAACGGTAGCATGTTTGATGATGCTATCAGTATACTCAGGTGTTTTTATGTTTATGTTTAAGACATAAGACATTTATTAAATTTCCAAAAGAGGAACATTGTTTTGTGGTCTCTCATAAAAAACAATAAACATGCCAAACACTCACTCATACGGCCATGCACACTCATTCCACCTACAGTATACGCCGGTTATAAGAAACTCGAGGGGGGTGAATTTTTTTGTTTCTTATATCCGAGTTTTCTTATATCTGAAAGTCGGATATAAGAAAGTATTTTGAAAAATATTTCTTATAACCGAGTTCAGTGAAAGAAAGGTTTAAAACATTTTTTTTTTCTCAGTTCGTGTATGTTTTGCATTAAATTAAGAAATATCTGGTTTCTCTTAAAGACCTGCACAGAATATATATGTGTAGAGTTAATATACACCAGTGCGCTTGTGTCCTTCAATGTCAGATTTTTTTGTTTGAACATGAAAATACTGTTTTTGCTTCCCAGCTGTAGCGCTGGCGGTCATGTGGTAAGAAAAAACAAAACAAAAAGAAAAAAAAAAACAACCAAACCAACCAACCAACCAAACAAACAAAAAAGAACTAAGGGGGGAGAGAGAGAGAGAGAGAGAGAGAGAGAGAGAGAGAGAGAGAGAGAGAATTCCCTTGTATTTATAGGATATATTAAAAGTGCATTATGTTTCAACTTTGGATCTATAAAACACTCGTCCTATTAGAGTATGATATGCGATGCTTTCCGTGTCTAATTTGGCTGAAAAAAGCTGCAAATTAGCTTTTTTTCTGTTGGGAGGGGGAAGGGGGATGGAGGAAAGATGGACCACGTATATTGTCAAAGAAAGGAATTGATCAACAGTTAGTCTAATACTGATAGTTTTATTCTCCTTAACGCGAGCCCTGTAGACAGAGACAGACATACAGAGAGAACTCGAACATTTATTGTTACGGGCCACCAGCCCAAAACACATGGTGAACTAAAACATACAACACGTAAAATAAAATGAATAGACACACACACTGGATAATTTGAATACACTGACAAAGCGTTCTCGTTACTGCCTAGCTTATGTCGCCAATGTTGTGCAGGTAATCCCCCCGTATTCTAATAGAGTAGAATATAAAGAATCCCAGGAATTTTGTGACAGATTCATCATTGCACTGCATAAAATAGTGAAAAGAATGGCGTCCGCGTATGTGTTGGATGAGGTATTTCTGTCGAATGTTTAAATATAATGGACAATCAAGAATGACATGCCTTTCATCTTCCGTAGTATCTGTACAATAAGGACACAATTTCAGAGTACCCTCAGCAGTGACTTTGCGAAATGCGCTACCGTTCAATGGCAGTAAACCGAGCCGCAATTTAACAATGCAATCCCTGAAACATTTTCTCATATCATAGTACATGTATTTTTCTACTTCCAGTGACGATTTGAACGAGCTCAAACATTCTACTGCTAGACACAGAAGACGACCATTCCTGCTGAAATATGTCGATGCATCTCTGTTTAAAAACTTTCAGAAACCACTTATCGTCACCCACCTCTTGCTGCTCCCACACAAACCCAAAGCCAAATTCAAACAGCGTTTTCTTCACCTTGGACACCCAGCATTGTTTACCATTCTGGTCCATCACAAGAAGCATGTTGTAGGCCTGTCTAGGCAACCTAGATATGTCCATTTTCAACAGTCTTAACCAGTAACGCATACACTGCACAAAGCTGTTTACATACAATGGGTAGCGACCGGTTTCTCCATAGACAAACTTATTAGGTGTTTTCGACTGCACGTTTAAAAAAACGCTTGCTAGCAAACAAGTGCACACTTTCTATTTTGCTCCAGTGGTTTAGCCCCCATACTTCAGAAGCGTATAGGAGAACAGGCAAGACCTGTGCATCAAAAATCTTGTAGAATGTATCTATTGACATACAGTCGAGTTTACTAAGGGCTCTCACACAGTTAACTACAGCTCTCTTTCCCTTGGAAGCAATGTAATCTACACCTTTCTTATGGCTAAGGGTTGTTGTAAATGGAAAACCAAGATATACATACTCGTTAACAACCTCTAGATTCTGCCCCCCTAAAAACCATTTCTCGTTCCTCCCCAAGAAGCCCCCTTTTCGGTAAACCATCACCTTAGTTTTTTCCACATTAATGGTCAACCCCAGGTTGTTACAGGCACTCAATAGACAGTCAAGCTGGTTTTGCAACCCCCGAACAGTCGAAGACATTAGGGAAATATCATCGGCGAACAACAAAAGGAAGAGTTCAACCAAATCTTGCTGTAGCTGTACCCCATGGACTCCATTGCTCTCTACATAAGTAGCAACTTCATTGATGAAGAGGGTGAACAAGGAGCAACTGAGGGTGCAACCCTGCTTAAGCCCGATAGGGCATTCGAAAAAGTCTGTCAGCTGCCCATGCGTCCTGACAGCACTACCGACTTGTATATGCTCGCCAATGCCTGTCTGAACTTTCCAGAAACACCCGACTTCTGTAGGACATTGAAAAGTGCCCCTCTGTTCACGCTATCGTAAGCTTTGCGTAGATCAACGAAGCATACGTAAAATTTACTACCCTTTTTAGTTAGATATTTTTCCACAATCGCATTTAGTGTAAAAATGTGGTCAGCTGTTGAGTACCCCTTACGGAACCCTGCTTGAGTTTCTGTAACTTTGTCATTGTACGTCATCCAGATTACCAGTCGTTTATTTAGAACTGCTGTGTAACACTTGCTAACCAAGCTGAGCAGTGAAATGCCTCTATAGTTGTCTGGAATTTTTCTGTCCCCTTTCTTAAAAACAGGCACAATAATTGCTTTGGTCCACTGCTCCGGGTATACCCCAGAATCAAAAATCTTATTAAAAAACTTGGTTAGAAAGCCAGTTACATGGGCGCCTCCGGCTTTTAGCATACTGGCTACTATGCCATCCACCCCACACGCTTTCCCACTCTTCAATCTACGCAACGCCTCCTCGACCTCAGTCTGTGAAATGGGGTCATCTAGTTCCGATACAGAGTCCTCTTCGTTCTGGACCGCTTGTACATATTCTAACGCGTCCCCGCTTCCCGCAGTTTGGAAAACCTGTTTGAAATGATTAAACCAGTCATCGCTAGAGATAGAAGGATCAGGTGAACTTTTCTTTTTCCGTGTGATTTGCTTCAATTCCTTCCAGAACATTTTTGGGTCTTTACTATAACTGACTAGACGTTCTGCTTTGTCTCGTTTAAAACAGGCTTTTTTCTTACCAAGCAGTTTCTTGTACTCCCGTCTGGCATCCGAGTACGCCAAACGATCGCTATCTATCTTTGTGAAACGAAATTTTCTGAGCAGTTTCCTGACATGGGCTCTACTTGTTTTACACTCCGCGTCAAACCACACGGCCTCACGCCTGCCCGTTACTGTTTTACAACGTTTTACCATACACTGACCCGATTGCAACAATACATCAATGAACGACTGCAGTGCCCGGTCAGCGTCGCGCTCAATTTCAGCGGTAGCACGTGCAAGCATTTCTACCATCGCAGTCGAAGGTCAGGCTATGAATGAACTCAGTCTCTCTTGTCAGGGTCCCAGATTAGCTTCTCGGCCCATTCAGACTCGAGTTCATGTTCAGCCGACTCCCTGTGATTGGCTGCGTGGATTTGTAAACACAGCGGCATGTGCATAGACTCAATGCGTGTCCCAACAACAAAGGATTTCACGAAGCTGCCAATACACAGGTCATGTGACAACAACACGTAGTAGTCAACAACACTGCTACCCGACGGTGAAATGAAGGTGAACGCTGCATCAAAACCCCGGCTGCGCAGGCCGTTTACAATAGCAAGTTCAAACATAGCACACAGCTCCATCAGCTGTTTCCCAAACTGGTTTGTCCCACTATCAGCTGAATGTCGTTTGAAACATCCACCATCACTCTCACCATCGGGCCGCAGTGTATCATCATCATCATCATCATCATCAATCACACAGTTTTCACAGCTGGTTCGGGCATTCAAGTCACCACAAAGCATCACGTAAAAGTTGACAAACTTTGCATGAATGTCAAGCAAGCACTGCTCCAGCATTTCAATCCCAACACCATTGTCACTGTGATCGTAGAAGGGCGAGTCGTAGGGTGGGACATATGCACTGATAAGAAATGTATCTCTGTCCAGACTGAGTAGTGCCCCCTGCACTTTTAGAACAATAATGTTATCGTAACCTAAGTCAATAAATTTCACATAGCTGGCTAGAGTCTTTTTGATGAACACCATCACACCACCCGAACTTCTTCCGTGCCACGATAGCTTTTTTGCTTTCGCATTAAATGAAATAAATTGTTAAACAGGTCTGACTGAAAGTCAAACTCTACAAACGTTTCTGACAAGCAAAAGATGTCGAACGAAGTCAGGAAATCTACCAGGTCACTGCAGTCTAGTTTCTATAGGAAACCCTCTATGTTCCAGACACAAACCGAAAGTAGACTTACATTAGTTTGTTCCGTGTTTACTGTCCTCGCCGGGCCTCGGCCATCACCCTATCCGTCTCGTTGCGTCGGAGTGGCCGCGCGGGTCTCCCTGGCCCCCACACCGCCTCCTCGCGCCCTGTTCCGGGTCACCACCCCTGTGGAAGTGACGTCACCTCTGTCAGTTTGCACTAACAGACTGTCAGCCTCTGACAGCTTCGCGTTGGCATCGGGCGGGCTGACATTCCGGTCTGCAGCGGACACGCCCCCAATGTCACCCCCACTGTCGCTGTTGGAAGGAGACCTCGTTCGGTTGACGTCGCTGTCGGTGTGGCCCTCGGCGTTGCTGCTGTCGTAGCCCTGATCAGCTGCGTGTCTCGGTCGTCGTGGTCCCCCCACAACCAGCTTGTCCCCCTTGTAGTACGCGTTGATGCCGTCCTCCCGATAGCGCTTGAGGGTCCTGGACTGGCTGGTGGTGAGATCCGATGCCACAGCTACACCTTTCTGTCTCAGTGCATCGCGCCCGCTTGTCAGGATCGCCATTTTAGCGATGAACTTAGCGATGAGTGGTCTGGGTTTGTCACCTGTCTGCTTGCCCCCCACTCGGTGTGCGCGGATGATGTCCTCGGTTTTCCAGTCCCGATTTGGCACAGTGTTTTTCAGCACGTCCACTATTTTTCTGGCACAGATCACAAAAGTTTCCCCTGTAGTTTCTGGAATTCCGAAGAATTTCAAATTGTCCCTCCTTGAGAAGGATTCAAGTTTGTCCACCTTTTTGTCGAATTCCTCCTGCATCTGGTTTAGTCTTTTCTCTAAACTGTCGATAGCCGCCATCTGTTCACACGACTTGTGGCACATAGCCTCTGTAGTACTCTCCACCCGCTCCGTCCTCTCTCTCAAGTCTGTCACTTCGCCGTGTAACGTGTCGAGCGACTTGCTCATTTCGGCGACCTGGTCACGCACGGACGCAATGCATTCTGTCAGCTTCCTCTCCTGTTCCGTAAACATTTCCTGCAACATTTTCTGCATTCCGTCCAGGAGACTGTTGTCATTGTCACCTAGTAACACAGGGGGAGGGGGAAGTCATGTTGTGGTCGCTGGGCTGCTGGTCACGGTCGGGTCCCGGGTTCTGTTCCACATCGCCACACTGTAACAGTAGTGAACACACCAGAAACACCAACACCCAGGTTGTCATCAGAGTGCACGGGCGACACACGGACGGGGCGCTGGTAACACGATCACGCTTGAAGTGTGCGTACACCCAGAAATACAATGGGCAGTCAACACGGCAGAATGCTTGTGTCGGATCGCTCACAGCCCCAGTGCTTCGGCACGAGGCGAAAGTATTTGAAGCGTGACGTGACTGGCCTTCCTTTGTCTTTCATAAAACTGATGAAAGTCCAGAGAAACGTGCCGCAAACCACACGGAATTGGCACTGGGCGATCGGCATGGCTTCCGGCTTGATGCCTGACAATTTGTATGGAGATATACGACGTCTGGCAGGAGTAATTAGCCAAAAATTAGCAGCCTCACTCAGAGCTCTCAAAAGTGTGTCTTGTAGCGCCGGTGACAACAGTTCACCATGAATATATATATGTGTAGAGTTAATATACACCAGTGCGCTTGTGTCCTTCAATGTCAGATTTTTTTGTTTGAACATGAAAATACTGTTTTTGCTTCCCAACTGTAGCGCTGGCGGTCATGTGGTAAGAAAAAACAAAACAAAAAGAAAAAAAAAAAAAAAACCAAACCAACCAACCAACCAACCAACCAAACAAACAAACAAAAAAGAACTAAGGGGAGAGAGAGAGAGAGAGAGAGAGAGAGAGAATTCCCTTGTATTTATAAGATATATTAAAAGTGCATTATGTTTCAACTGGATCTATAAAACACTCGTCCTATTAGAGTATGATATGCGATGCTTTCCGTGTCTAATTTGGCTGAAAAAAGCTGCAAATTAGCTTTTTTTCTGTTGGGAGGGGGAAGGGGGATGGAGGAAAGATGGACCACGTATATTGTCAAAGAAAGGAATTGATCAACAGTTAGTCTAATACTGATAGTTTTATTCTCCTTAACGCGAGCCCTGTAGACAGAGACAGACATACAGAGAGAGAGAGAGGGAGAGAGAGAGAGAGAGAGAGACTGAGCTCCCAATCAGGCAAAAAAACAAAATAATAATAAAAACAACATATAACAATAGAACAACAAAAATGCATCTCGTATTTTTTCTTCTTGCCAACATTCAATTTTGCACGGAACACAAAGGTAAAGAACCAATTCAAGAAAAGAAAATCATGCGCCATCATGTGCCTGTCCTAAGTGACGTCAGACCTGACCTGTTTTCTTAGAATGAGTGAAATTTTCTTGGAAATGTACTTTCGGTTTCTTACAATGAGCGAAATTTTCTTGGAAATGTACTTTCGGTTTCTTAAATCCGAGTTTTTGTATCAAGCGGGACAATAAATTTGCTTTCCTAAAACCGAGTTTTCTTATAAGCGAGTTTCTTGTATCCGAGTTTTTGTAATACATAATAAAGAAGAGTTTGGCCGGGGGAAAAAAAATTCGTTGGCAATAACCGAGTTTTCTTTTATCCGAGTTGCTTATATCCGGCGTCCACTGTATTTACATGTTCGTACACTCATACCTAAAAAATCTATCACAATGTTGCAGTACTATATAAAAATTACAACACTACACCCCACATCATTTCACATCACAGCAGCAGCAGCCCAACAGCAGAGGTGCACATAACTCTATCACAGTCAACGCCAGCTGACACCCGGCAAGAAACAACACGTCTAATTAGAATTTAAAATATATCACCATCAGCATCAACAAGCCTACCACACAACCCTACATCTGCTTATTCATTAGCCAAATAGACATTGGTATAAAGCTATTCATTGTTTTGAGTTTCTTGGCAGTAAAGGCTCTAAGCCGTCGGCCTGATGGTAATTTCTGATAATACTGAGATAAAATGTGGCCAGAATCATTCATAATACTAAAACCTTTTCTCATCATTCTTTTCTCATACAACACACTCAAACTTGCTTGCCTTTCACCCACAACCTTGCTGCCGCTATTGACAATGCAGTTCAGCTTACTTTTGTTTTTTTACAATCAGAGTGCCAAACCAGCACAGAAAAGAGAAAGTCAGAACAGATTCAATAAAACTGCGATAAAAGATCTGCAGAGTTTCAGAGCTATACATACAAAACAGTCGTTGCTTACATTTCTTAACAATAGCTGTAGTGTTTGACTCAAAATTCAATTTATCATCAATGATAGTTCCCAGGTATTTATATTCACTCACACGGTCCACAGTCTCGCTTCCAATCACCAAGTCATTCACACTCACATCCTCCCTTCCAGAGCAAATCACCATTTCTTTTGTTTTCTTCACATTCAGTTCCAGATAATTATTCCTGCACCAGATACATAGTTGAGACACCTGCTGTTCAAAGTGAGTGTCTGACTGTGAAAAGTCTGTCAGTTCTGAATCATCTGAGTATTTGTATAGTTTACTAAGAGGGCTACTGCTCCGGAAATCATCCGTATAGAGTGTGAAAAGAACCGGCGAGAGGGCCGTTCCCTGAGGGGCCCCGGTGTGTGTAGTTTTGGAACTAGAAGTAGAATTTTGGAATTTCACAAGCTGTGTTCTGTTAACCAAAAAGTCTATGAGCCAGAGAAGAAGATTTGGGCTAACCTGCATGTCAACCAGTTTTTTGGCCATCAGGAATGGCTGTATTGTATTAAAGGCCGATGAAAATCAATGTAGAATATTCTCACATGAGATCTGGGTTGCTCTAGGTGAGTGTATGTGTCATGTAAAAGTGTCATGGTGGCATCCTCAACCCCTCTATTTCTCTTGTATGCAAACTGAAGGGGGTCAAGTATGTGCTGAGTTTGATTCAGCAGGCGCTGGAGCATAATCTTCTCAAAACATTTCATGATAATGGGAGTAAGCACCACTGGTCGATAATCATTTAATTCAGCTGGATTAGGTTTTTTGGGGACAGGACAGATTATTGATTGTTTCCACAGTGTTGGAATTTTGTTGAGCTTGACAGACATATTAAATATTCTGGCAAAGACAGGTGCCAGCTGGCTACAGCACTCTCGCAAAACCCTTCCACCAAGACCGTCAGGTCCTGAGGCTTTCCTTACATTAATCTTTTTTAGAATACTCTGTACACACTCTGGAGAAATTTCTGATTCAGTGTCAGCATCATCGCCTGCCGATGGAGTTTCTCTCACACAGTTGAGTGTTGCATTTAGTTCTTCTGTAAAATCATATTTGTCAAAACGACAATAAAAATCATTTAATCTCTCAGCAAGTTCAACTTGTTTAGTAACATCTAAAACAGTGTCTCTAGCTTGTATCTTCTTCTGACCAGCCATGCTTTTCAGACCTTGCCATGCGTCGTGCAAATATCCACCACGAAAATGCAGTTCAATCTTATCTTTATATTCAGATTTCGCCTTCCTGGTTTGTTGTCTAAGTTCTTTCTGTATTTGTCTACCTGCTCCAATATCATTGTTCAGATAAGCCTCTCTCTTCCTGTAGATAGTTTCTTTTAGTTCCTTGGTTACCCAGGGCTTACTATTGGGGAATACTTTAACCTTCTTTGTTGGGATTTCCTTCTGCTCACACCACTTGATATATTCTGACACAACCATCACAGTTTCATCCATGTTGTCACTGCATAGAGTTTCCCAATCCGTACAGTCCAGGCCGTCTTGAAGTCTTGCGACAGCGTCGGGCGTCCACTGCTTTACCATACATACCGTAGGCTTACGCGTTTTCAGCTCCTGTTTGTAAACAGGGAGAAGCTGAATCGTGTCATGGTCCGAGCTTCCGATTGGCTGCTTCCTGGCTGCTGTGTATGCGTCCCTAACATTTCCGTAGCAACAGTCAAGGGTCGCGTCCAAGCTTGTAGCACACGCAACGTACTGCTGGTATGTTGGAAGCGCTGACCGTAGATTGTTCCTGTTGAAGTCTCCCAGCACTAAACACGGCGCTCCTGGGGCCGCCCGTTCAATGGCGTGCACGCATTCCGATATGGTGGCAAGTGCATTTGACCCATTTGCGTGGGGGTGCACGTAGACTGCAGTGATAAACACTTGTCCAAACTCACGGGGCAAATACTTGGGGCGGATAGACAAAGAAAGCACTTCAGCATCCGGTGTGCATATTTGATGTCTTACTTTCACATTACCGCGAGAACACCACTGTTTATTCACATAGATGCACACACCACCGCCAATAGATTTGCCCGTCACTTTCGAATCACGGTCCAGCCTGAACGGCTCGCCGAACCCGTCAATATGGAGAGCAGGGTCAGGAATTCCATCATTCAACCACGTTTCCGAAAAACACAACACACATGCATTTCTGAACTCAGTAAGGAATCGAACATTTGCCTGTATTTCTTCCAGTTTATGGTTCTGGGGTCCTGGGCGCATAGATCTCACGTTCGCAAAAATAATGGAGGGAAGAGGCGGGCGAAAGCCTCTCTTCTTCAGCCCATGTCTAACACCGTTTTCGGACCCCATTTGCAGTCATTTCACAAGGAAAGTTGATTTTGTCCATACGTTTGTTGTCCGTGTGAGCCCTGAGACGCACAAGCGCCTCTCGGGTGTGGCGAATGGGTCTGTCATCTGCTTGCAGCGGTTGGCCGCCATGCTGTTTCTGCTCACCACTGTCCAATACACACTTCAAAGTCGCCAAAAACACAGTCACCACCATCCAAAACATGCTGATAAAGAGATCCTTGGAAGCACACATCTTCAGCCCTGTTGTATTTTTCTCCTGCTATGTCGCTCTCTCGGTGCACTCGCAGAGAAGACACGGGATAAAACAGGCTAGAACTCCAATACTTTATTAACAGAAGATGCGCAAGAACAAACTCATGAAAGAGGAAGAACCCAGAACGCTGTGCAGTGCTGCTTATATACTAACAGGTCAGATCTAGAACATTCTGCAACATACTGGCAAGTACGGAATCGTTCCAAGGTTACGTAATCTACTGACGCTACTGCACTCGCATGTTCTGGGATGGTCTAGAAATTTCCATCGAAATGCAGTGACTTTTCGCGATCTCTACAACACCTCCCTACCAAAATTGTTGTTTCACAACAAACTTCAACAACAAAGTCTGTCTCTGGGTTTTGGTGTTCTTTTGGATCGTCTGGGGTTGTCTGGACCATACTCAGGAACAGGTGGCTTGGTCCTGGGCAGTCGTGGTCTGCTCTGGTTCTGTGTCGGTGGCACGTTCTCCAGAATCTCCATGGGATGGTCGATCGGGAGCTCAGAGGCATCTGCTGAATCACCAGGTTCGCTGTCCTCTTCAGAAGCGTAACGTGGGCGCAACTGTTCCCAGTGTCGTCTCCAAACTGGGCCACGAGGAACTACCTTGACGTTGAAGCAGCGAGTACCCGTAGACTTCGTGACCACTGCTGGTACCCATCTGGGCTGCTTGGCATGGTGAGGTCCATAGTACAGTGCATATACTGGATCTCCAGCCTTGTACTGCCTGGTCACCTTGGCGACACCTCCAGAGTCTGGAGTCACCTGTGTTTTAGATGCCTCCTTGGATTGCTTGCCCTGAGCTATGTGTGTTGGCGAGGGAAGCAAAGTGTCGATCCTTGTCCGAATCTGCCTGGACATCAAGAGTTCACTCGGAGAGAATCCGCAGGATGTTGGCATTCTCCGGTACTGCATCAGAAACTCTTGAAGTGCTCGCTTCGGGGGCAGAGAAGACTTCCTGAGAGCTTGCTTGAAAGTCTGCACCAGCCGTTCTGCAGCTCCATTGGTAGCAGGATGATAGGGCGCTCCTGTTAGGTGCGTGATTCCACGTTCCTTGCACCAGCTCTGGAACTCTTCAGAAACAAAGGTGGTTGCATTGTCGGAGACCAACGTGTGTGGGTATCCGAAGTGAGCGAAGTCTTCTTCCAGCAGGTCTAGAGTAGCTCTAGTGGACGTGGATGACGTTGGGTGGATGCATGGGTACTTTGAGTAAGCATCCGTGATCACCAGCCAGTTGGTGCCCATGAAGTTGATGGCGTGGTCCAAGTGAACTCGGCTCCATGGCTTCTCTGGTAACATCCAGGGATGAACTGGCGGTTTGGATGGCTTGTTTTGATGTTCGCCGCATGAGTCACATCGTCGACTCGTCATCTCTATTGCAGCGTCGATACCGGGCCAGTATACTGCAGTTCTTGCCAACTGCTTTATGCGTTCCATACCGAAGTGTCCGATGTGCAGAAGATCAAGGATCTTGGGCTGCAGGCTTTGTGGAATCACAACTCTTGTACCATAGATGAGGCATCCGTGGCAGGTACTGAGAGAATCTGACAACTTCTGGAACTTTCTGACTTCTTCGTTGATCTCAGCGTGCTTCAGCGGCCACCCTTCGCGCACGTAGCGCATCACTGTAGCTATCACTGGATCTTTGCCTGACTCTTGACGAAGGATGTTGGAGTCGAAAGGTTTGACTTGAAGACTGAGAACTCGGATGGCGCACACCATGTCCGTGTCTTCCCCACTCTCCTCCCTGTCAAAGTCGATGTCGTCTCCAGAAGGCAAGCGACTGAGGGCATCGGCATTGCCGTGATCTGCAGTTTTCCGGTATTCGATCGTGTAGTCGAACTGGTTCAGCCATAGGGCCCACCGAGCTAGTCTGTTAGCTGCAAGAAGTGGTGTCCCTTTCTTTGGTCCGAACAGCGCCGTCAGGGGCTTGTGATCAGTCACCAGTATAAACTGTCGTCCGTACAGATACTGGTAGAATTTCCGCAAACCATAGATGATGGCTAGGGCTTCTTTGTGGATTTGGCTGTAGTTTCTTTCTGCAGCTGTAAGAGTCTTGGACACATTGGCAATTGGGCGCTCGCTTCCATCCGGATAGCGATGAAACAGTACTGCTCCAATTCCAACGTTGGATGCGTCACAAGCCAGCCCCACAGGCTTATCTGGGTCGAAGTGTACAAGGACTTGATCAGAGGAAAGCACATTCTTCAGCTGTTCAAAAGCTGCTTGTTCCTCTTCTCCCCACTTCCAGGGATTTGCCTTCTTTGTCAGGCGGTAGAGCGGCTCTGCCATAGTAGCCAGGTTTGGGATGAATTTCCAGTAGAATTGTACTGAGCCCAGAAAAGACTTCAAGCTTGAGACATCCGTAGGTGGTGGCATCTTCAAGACTGCCTCGACTTTGGATCCTTTGGAGATTCCTTCAGCCGATAGAGTGTGTCCAAGGTATTCCACACTGGGTTGAGCAAACAGGCATTTTTCACGACGGCATCTGAGTCCTTTGTCGTTCAGACGCGTGAGTAGTCGTTCCAGATTGCTCAGATGATCTTTGGCATCCTTCCCGCTGGTGAGTATGTCATCTTGGAAGACGGCAACTCCAGGCAGATCACTGGTCAGATTTTCCATGATCTCCTGAAAATAACCAGGTGCTGACTTGATTCCGAAAGGTAGTCGTTGTTGCAGAAGTACCCCACGGTGAGTGCTGAGGGCTAGTCTGCGTTGACTTTCTGGTGCCAGCTTGATCTGGTTGTAGGCATCAGCGAGGTCGATCTTCGTGTAACCGAATCCTCCTCCCAGCTTTTGCATCAGTTCCTCTGGGAGAGGCATTGGGTGACGGTGATCAGCAAGTTGATCGTTGATCCCGACTGAGTAGTCACCACAGATCCGCAGTTTTGGCTTCAGGGCGCCTGTACTGTTGGTCTTACGAATTGGAACCACTGGTGTTCCATAGTCGTTGAACTGGACTGGCTTCCAGACTCCTTTGGCGATGCCTTCTTCGTAGACTTTCGTCAGGTCATCACGAAGAGCGAAAGGAACCGGCCTTGCCTTGTGAAAAACCGGCTTCGCGTCGGACTTGAACTTGATTTCCAGCTCAAAATCCTTCAGACATCCCAATTCTTCCTTGAAGAGATCTGGGAACTTGTCGCAGAGAGTGTGGCAATCCTTTTGAAGAGAAGCATAAGTTGTGCTGGAGGTCTTCGGATGCGATTCTTTTGCACCCTCGCTCTTGACTTGACTCTCTATGCTCTTCAGTCCAAGGGCATTGTCCACTGAAATTCCCAGAGCCTGGATCGCGTTTTGTCCAAGTAGGTTGAGATCAGGGATCTTGGTGACGATGTAGGGAATGGAGCTCTGTTTACCAGTCACTGGGTCCTTAGTCTGGCCCATGAAGGTGCCCAACACGGGTAGGTCGTGCTTGCTGGCAGACTCGTACCGATGTGTGACGTCATCCAGCTTCGGTTTTCCCAGTTGTTTCCAGACTGGCACAGAAACAAAATTTCCTGTGGTTGCGGTGTCCAGCTCCATCGTGAACTGTTGATCCTGGATTGTGACTGGAACGTCCAACCTAGGAGTATCTTGGGGAACTTCGCCGAGGATGGCTTTGACGAGCTCTGCTTTTGTGATACTTTTCACTGAAGATTTTGCAGATTGTCGTCCCCCTTGTTGCTGCTGATGCAGTTTTTTCCTGCATACAGCCTCCAAATGTCCTGTCTTCTGACAGAAGTTGCATTTGGATTCTTTGTAGTAGCAGTCTGTTGCTCTATGAGCCTTTCCACACCTGTAGCACTTTGCTGAATCGCTGGTCGTGGAGTTAGACTGCTGGTGGCTCTTTGGTCGACCCCCTTTGTTGTTCATCTTGACTTTGTTGACCGGCCTAGGCTTGGAACCGTAGACAGTTTCCTTGGCCACCTTTGCCGCGTCTTCAGTCTCAATGGCGATCTTGACAGCCTTGGCAAAATCCAACTCGGTATCCTTGACCTTGAAAAGAGCCTTCAAGACAGCTTCGTTGTTGACAGAACATATGAATCTCTGCCTAAGAGCTTCATCTTGTGGATCTTGGATCGAAGGAAAGTCACAGGTAGCCGCGTCTTGACGTATACGGGCTGCCAGCTCCTGGAGTGTTTCGCCTGGCTTCCGTTCCATGTTGCTCCAGAACTTGAAACGTTCTCGCACTATGAACAGTTTTGGGTCAAATTGTTCTTTCATGAACTCGACGATTTGGTCCATCGTCAGGCTGTTGATGTCCGTTTTTGGATTCTGTTGAGCAGCCAGATTTGCCAGTTGCTTGTAGACAGCCGGAGTCTGATTAGTGAGGAAGACTTGAGCCTTGCGGTCGTCAGGAACGGCGTTGGCGACAAGAAATGTGCAGAATCTTGACCAGTAGTCAGGCCACAGTTCTGAAGTGGAATCAAAGGCAGCGAAAGGTGGAATAGCGGCGGTCGAAACAGTAGAAGTGTGAGGACGGGTACTTGCACTGGAATCCCCAGTCGGCGTCTGAACTTGAATCATCTTCATCAACGCACCCATCTGCTCTCTTTGGACTGCTAATTCTTCTTCATGCTGCTTTGCTTGAATCTTCATCTGTTCCTTCATTTGTTCCTTCTGCTGTTCCATTTGCTCTCTAAGCAATTTTATCAGCTCCGCTGTCTCTGCCATTGTCAGTCAATTTTCGCTGCTGCAACAGTTGAAGGGGTGCAACTTCTGTAGTTGGAGTTTCTTGAGCACTGGAGAGTACTGTCCCTTCGTAGGTAGATCAATGTCGAATCCTGTCGGCGACGCCAAATATTTCTGTTGTATTTTTCTCCTGCTATGTCGCTCTCTCGGTGCACTCGCAGAGAAGACACGGGATACAACAGGCTAGAACTCCAATACTTTATTAACAGAAGATGCGCAAGAACAAACTCATGAAAGAGGAAGAACCCAGAACGCTGTGCAGTGCTGCTTATATACTAACAGGTCAGATCTAGAACATTCTGCAACATACTGGCAAGTACGGAATCGTTCCAAGGTTACGTAATCTACTGACGCTACTGCACTCGCATGTTCTGGGATGGTCTAGAAATTTCCATCGAAATGCAGTGACTTTTCGCGATCTCTACAACAAGCCCACTTTCTCACTCACAATTCACAGCAATCAGAGTTCAGAACAGCATAAAACAGCACAAAAAGAGTAAGAGCAATGAGAGACCACGGGTCGCCCGCTGCGCAGCGCCCCCTATTTATGTGGGGCGGTCATTGGTCTAGTGGTGAAAACTTCGCCACCAATTCGAGAGGTCAGGTTCGTGTGCCACTCGGGACAAAGAATAATTCCTTCTTGTTGGTGGCACCGTTCATTCGGGCCGAGCGTCGGGGCTCTCTCCGGGTACTCCGGCTTCCTCCCCCTCTGCTCTGGAAATGTTCCGCCCACAAAATTTGATGATAAATGTTAAATTTTGAAACTTAAAAGCGGAGATGACCTTTGGCTTTCGCACCACGTGACTGCAATAGGTTTATGTCCAATGTGTGAGAGAATGCACGTGATTCACATGAGTGTGCTTGTTGGGTTCAGTTGGTTTAAACAGTTTTTATTCATTTTGAACAAATAGAAAATGCACTCACACAATTTCCACGAGGCCGAGCACAACAACCCAATATGTTCAGTGTGGTGTAGACTAAAACGCGGTACATTCGCAACCACAACACACATAGCTGTGACGTCAAACGCGTCATAGGTTTGTCCGATCCTTTCGACCGGCAGTGTGGCGCGAAGCAGGTCGCTCGGGATGAAATCGAACGTCGTTCAGTGTTTCCATTCAGTGACCTGCTGTCGTCGTGGTCGTTGTGTCATGTATGCTGCCTGCGCGCACACGTACGCAAAATCTCTGACATCGTTCCCCCTTTGACAGAGTCTCTCTCTCTCTCTCTCTCTCGGGGAGCCGGGGTGGTCGAATGGTAGAGCGTTGGGCTTCTAATGCTTGGGTCGTGAGTTTGATCCCGGCTGGGGCCAAATATTTGTGCTGACTTTTTCATCGTTGCTCCTCTTTGATATCACCCTATGTGGTGGAAAATGACGTTAAACCCCCGAACACCCACCCACCCACTCTCTCTTTCTCTGCGTGCATGTGCTCCATTGAGACCTCTGTGATGTGCCCGCACTCTATTATGCTGCTGAGTGTGATTCAGTGGCAAAAACGAAACAGTACAGAAATTCCCGCTTTCCACGTCTCCAAATATCAATAGAGGAATTCGGAAAAATTGGCCAGAAATCACGTCAATCAAACATGACGCCAAAGATCTGATTCCAAGGTCTTTGATGACGCTCTTACTTTGCGTCAGTGCGCGTGCATCTCTTCTTGGATGTTTATGAGGTTTGTGGAGGAAATGTGCTTTGAGGACAGATTTTCGAGTCAACTGGCGAAACAGATGCAGTGCATTTTCTAATTTTGGGGGGTATATTTTTTAATGACACCCCAGACACATAATAATGATAATAATAATGTGGTGTCGACACTTGTAAATACATATGTGATTGTGTTGTCGACGGAAGGGGAATCATCCAGTAAGTGAAGGTTTATATATCTCATTTCAGCTCCAGTTGACTGCACTAGTGACGAGTTCCGGTGTAGCCATGGGTTGAAATGTATCCCGTCAGGGTGGCGGTGTAATGGACGCAATAACTGTGGGGACAACTCTGATGAAGCTGGATGTCGTGAGTACTTTTAAAGAAATCAAGTCTCATTTGAAATATTCATTAGGTCTCTCTTTGTACCTGTCTGTCTCTCGGATATTTGCGCATCTTCTTCTCCCTACTCTCCCATCGCCATGTAGTTCATTTATTTTACATTGTTTTTGTCTCACTTGTGCAGCAAAGTGAGTCTATGTACTAACCCTCCGTCGTCTGTGTGTGTATGTGCGTGTGTGTGCGTGTGTGTGCGTGCGTGTGTGTGCGTGTGTGTGTGTGTGTGTGTGTGTGTGTGTGTGTGTGCAGTAAACCTTAACAATGCATGGCCTTTTCTCAGAATCTACAAACAGCAGAGGCACCACACTTGGCACGCTGATAGACAGCTATAAGTCCTTTCAAAACATACCATATTGATTGACCTTGCCCCAAAGTCAAGGTCACTAAAGCTGTTTGTTTGGAAATTTTACATTGGCGTTTTCTCAGAATCTAAAAAAGCCAGAGACATCAAACTTTGCATGATGATAGACATTGACAAAACCTTACTAACATATCTGTACTCAGTGCATTTGAGTAAAGGTCAAGGCCATAAAAGCTCTTCGGCGGAAAACCATCCAAAACCTAAACATTGGCATTTTCTCAGAAACAATGAACAGCAGAGGCACCAAACTTGACATGTAAATAGACAGCCATAAGACCTTCCAAAACATACCACACTGAATGACTTGATCCAAGTTCAAGGTCACTAAAGCTGTCTGTCTGGAAATTTTACATTGGCATTTTCTCAAAATCTAGAAACGCTGGAGACATCAAACTTTGCATGATGATAGACTTTGACAAGACCTTCACTGACATACCTGTATTCACTGATGTTGAGTCAAGGTCAAGGTCATACAAGCTGTTTGCGGAAAAGCTTCCAAAACGTTAACATTGGCATTTTCTCAGAAACAATTTGACAGCAGAAGCACCAAACCTGGGTTGCTGATGGAGAGCAGTAAGACCTTCCAAGACCTACCATTTGAATGACCTTGACTGAAGATCAAGGTCATTAGAGCTGTCTTATTCGAAATTTACAATTGCCATTTTCTCAGAATCTTGGGAAAGGCATCAAACTTTGCATGATGATAGACATTGGTAAAACCTGTACTGGCATACTTGTATTCAATTTCCTTGAGTCAAGGTCAAGGCCAAGGCCACTCAAAATGTTTTGCGGAGACCTTAACGTTAGCATTTTCTTGGAAACAGCTTACAGCAGAGGCACCAAACAAGGCACAAAGATAGGGGCAGTAATGAGACCTGTGCAGACATACCCTTTTGAATGACCTTGACTTAAGTTCAAGGTCATTACAGCTGTCAGTTGTGAAATTTTCTATTACCATTTGTACAGAAGCTGCGAAAACTAGAGCTATCGAACTGGGCATAAAGATAGTCATTGATAAGCTCTTCACTTACAGATCTCGAATGAGATGTCCTTGGAAAACTGTTATATTGCAATTTGCCATTTTCTTAGGAACTATGAACACAAGAGACACCTTACTTCAGGATACATAGTCATAGCTTTACAAACTATATTGTAGAAGATAGCAAAGTGCAGACTTTGGTTATGCATGGAGAACCAAAGGTTATGTACTCTGTTTTTGTCGAGCCTGAGTCAGATCCAATCTGTACAGTGAAATGGTCACAGCACTTTACCAATCTACCGTCATGGAATGTGATATTTTGTAAACCTATCAAAACTACACCTGATCCAGATAGATGGTTTCAGTCCAGACAGTTACACCGTCTACTTCTTACTAAGAGATTCTTACACTTCACACAATTCTGATTCTGCAAGTTGTACATTCTGTTGTTTTAAAGAGGAAACTTCAAGACAATTGTGCTGGGGTTGCCCGCATGTGTACAGTTATTTTGGAAATCAGGGCAGGGATGGCTTAATGGAAACAGTGATAACTGTGCAACATTAACTCTGACACAATCCTTAAATAAGTTTTATAAATAGAGAGGCACTTTGTCGCTTAGAATTGTGTGCATTGGGATGCTTTTGTTAAAAGCAAGATGCTTGCTGAAAGGGAGATAACCAAGGTCTTTAAGTTGTTTTCGATGGACTGAGCATTAGGACGGATTAGTTTTATACCACGTCTGTACAGTGAATCCATCTTAAAAAAAAACAAAACAAAAAAAACACAAACAACAAAAAAACAAAAAACAACAACAACAAAAACACTGATGTTCACCACAGTCATCCCAGATGGTTAAAGCGCGATCTCGGCTAGTTTTGCCAGGAGAAACTGTTTTTCTCGATCCAGCTTTCCCAACTTTATCAAGGTTTGATTGCCACATGAGCTGGTCATCAGTGACAACCCCTAGTAAATGATTTTCATGAAATTGTTGGGTTGCAACAGAATTAAAAGAAAGGTGAATTTGGGGAAGCCAAAGCTGCTGTTTTTGGCGGGTATTGTTACAAAAGCATGCTTTTAGTTTTTAATGGACTGACTACCCTATGACTGAAAATTGGATGTTTTTAACAGCTATGTGAAAATTGCGCTAAAAGTGTCGTAATGTTCTCAGTGCAGAATGCTCGTGAGACTTAAGGGTTATTCCGCCATTTCGTCACAGTGAGCAAGCCAGTCTCATTAATTGTATGAATCAAAGCTAAGACATACCCATCGGACAATCTGAGCGTGACGTCACATATCGGCCCGATCAATAGCTGCTTGGTTTCGAGCTCAGCTCTACCTCCCCTTCTCGACTGTTGTGCACCAGACATCAAACATATTACACCCCCGCTCGCGTAACTCGAACACGGATAAGTAGAAATTCGGCTAAGTCGAACAAAAAAAATCCGCCGGCAGAACACCTTTTTTGTAACACTAATTTTACTTCGGCTAAGTCGAAATTTGAAGAATACGTAGCTAAGTCGAAACACGCTTAAGTCAAGTCGAACAATTTTTTGTTTGCTGACTACGGTTAAGTCGAATTCGAAGCCTGTACATGGTACCACCCGCCACAATGACAGAATAAGGGGAATCCCCCACCCCCGCGTTTCCTCTTGGCCTCATTCTTAAACTCGTATGCTGCCAGACACGAAGATTACACGTACACAACTGACCTCCTAACCTCCTTTTTCCACCCCAGCTTCTCGTCTCCACGTATTTAAAGGCCGTTCTTAACCGGGCGAACTTTTGGTTCGCGAACTATGTTCGAAGAGTACGGCGAACTAGATTCGCGCACGTTGTTTCTTAACCGACCGAACACTTCTTGGCAAACTCTGGTTCGAAAGGTACGACGAACTCGGTTTGAGGTCTGCACAGCGTGACGTGGGAACCCTCGCGATCCTTTGGCGGATCCTGCCCTCTGATTGGTTGCTCGGGGAGAGCTGTTGTGGGTAGTAGTTTCCGGGCCTGGTTAATGCCGGGATATTTATGACAGGGAGCGTCGAATGCGGCCCTGTCCCGCATTTTAAGCTTTGAGTTGCCGCTACGCTTGTGACAAGCTGTAACCTCCCGACTTGAACCCTTTTTGCCCTGAAGATGCTCGCTGGTCAAATACGTACAGGTCAACTCGCCACAATACCAAATCGCCACAGGGTAGAAATCAATTTGATTTACTCTGACCTCAAACCCTTACCCACACTCTAACCCAAACCCTAACCAAGAACCTTACCCTGACCCAAACCCTGTTCATACAGCCTAACCCTAACCTAAGCCGAATTCATAATCCTTAGCGTGTGGCGACTCCTATGGCCGTGGCGTATGGCATGTTGGTTTTGTTTCAAGTTACCCCACTGGGAATACAGGTCAACGGTAAGAAACACACACACACACACACACACACACACACACACACACACACACACACACACACACACACACGCGCGCGCACACACACACACACACACACACACACACACAAAGGCGCACACGCACACGAGGGGGGGGGGGTCATCAGGAGACGTACATAGGGGGGTCGGTGTGTTGCCCCAGGGATCGGGCTCTGCCCTGCGCTCTGGGTTGGGGACGGCTGTCTTCGAAAACAGTGGTTTGATCGCCACCACTTGGTATAGGGGTGGACCAGGGTAATAACATAAGGGAACTGAGGAGTTGCCTCCGAGTGGGGACGGCCCATCCCGCTGGTTTTTAATAGGAAAGAAATGGTATTCTTTTCAGCCGAAATATCACGCAAATTTCGACCGATTTCGACAAATCCGAGTAATATACGCTTAAGTTGATATATCTAGTGAATTTGCTACGAATTCGGCTTATCCGTGTTTTTGGATAAGTCGAAATTCGGATATGTTGGTACAGATTTTCAATCCCCGAGCGATTTCGAGTTATCCGTGTTCGACTGTAATATATTAGTGGCACGTTTTGAGAACAATAAAAAGCAATGTAAACAACGACCACACACACACACACACACGCACGCACGCACGCACGCACGCACGCACGCACGCACACACACACAGAGGACACGTAACAACGAATATACAAAAAAGTGAGGTGAACTTGTAATTTGTTGGTATATAGATCTGCTGATATTGTTGTTACAGACGTAATCATGCACCATACAAAAAGAATTTAGTTTCTTCCTCTTGTCGCGTCCGCATCCCTGCTGGGGCCAAATATGTGTGCTGGCTTTTTCATCGTTGCCCCGTCTTTGAATCACCCGCAGGGGCGCCGGAACCGGGGGGGGGGGGAGCTGTACCCAAGGAGGGGGGGTAAGAGTATCTTTTTGCCCCCCCCCCCCCCCCGGAAAATCAGGTGACTATGGCAAGAGGGGGGGGGGGCAAAGCCATGGTCTTGTCCCCCCCCCTCCCTTTACCCACTCCCCTCCCCCACCCCTCTTTCTGCTCTCTCCCTCGTCCCACCCAAAAGAGAACTCAGTTTAGCCATTGCATGAAATATCAAAACGACTTGGCAGAAAGTCGTCTGATAATCACTAACCCCCCCCCCCCCCTCCCCCCGCTTTTCATTTTCTCCGGGCAACGTCCTTCCTTTCACTGGCTCTGGCGTTTCCCCCCTCTGAGATTCTGCCCCCCCCTCCCCCCAACATCTTCCGGCGCCCCTGACCCGTATGTGGTGGAAAAGGATGTTAAACCCCCAAGCACCCACCCACCCTTCCTCTTGTCGCTTCAGAGCTATTCAAGGTTAACTGTTTGGCGTAAATCTAAACGTGAGCCACTGAACTTTCTTATTAGACGGCGTTTTGGCACTCTGGTAAATGGTGCGGGTCATGAGTTAGAATCCTCACTGGGAGCTAAAAGTGTATCTGATTTTGATCTGATGTTTGTGATGTTTTTTTTGTTTTTTGTTTTTTCTCGTTTCCCCGTATAACACCCGTATTTCCCCGTGTATCACCCGTATTTCCCCGTGTATCACCCGTATTTCCCCGAACATCACCCGTATTTCCCCGTATATCACCGCATTTCGTAGAAAAGGGACACCCACCCATATACCCGTCTACAGTGGAGGAAAAGAACGTGAAACTAGAAGAAACAGCAGAAGCTATACGTATAGTTTTTGTGATACATGTACCGTACGCGGTGCACGCCAGGGACAACGTCGCTGTCCACACTGTACTGACTGTAATTCTGTACTCTAAAAATAATACAGTAATAATAATAGTGGAGATTTTTAACGCGCCTAACCCAGGGGCTGGCTCTAGGCGCTTTACAATATAACGGGAGGGGGGGGGGGGCAGCAACAACCCGCGAAAATAAAGACTGATAAAAAAAAAAAAAAAAAACTCGCATTGTCTCCCTGCAGGCAACAGAGACCATGGCAGTAAGAGAGCGGGGACCCCAACATCCTGCCCAACCACAGGATGTGGGGAACCCAACCCAAATAAACCATCTTACACACACACACACACACACACACACACAGAGTGTACAAGACAATAGAAAGCTGGGTTGAATTACTGGGAGGAGAAGAGATGCGTTTTCAATTTAGCTTTGAATGTTGCCAAGGACTGAGCGTGGCGGATGTGGGAGGGAAGGCTGTTCCATGTGACTGGGCCAATGTACGAAAAGGCTCGTTGGCCTTGGAACTTTCGACGACGGACGGGCACACGGAGTAGGCGAGTGTCGGCGGAAGAGCGCAAGTTACGGGATGGCGTGTACAGCTGTATTAGAGAGGCCAAGTAAGGTGGAGCTGAACCAGTGATGATATTGTAACAAACAGTGGCAATTTTGTAGTGGATTCTGTTTTGGATGGACAGCCAGTGGAGATCAGACAGCAGGAGAGAAACATGTTGACGTTTTGGTACTCTATACGACTGTACCCTGTACGACATCAATAATAACTATAATAAAGGAAACTTATAAAGCGCTTATACTTGTATAATAACAGGCTGTAAGCGCCCTACGTGATGACAAAGCTCAGTACAGTTTACAACTCACAGGCAGCGTAAACTACAATTTACAATGTAGTACCTAATAACGAATGTCAGCCACGTAAGACACAAATACAAAATACACATGAAAAGCTTGCGTATCGCACAACACACAGGCATCATGTTAACTATACGCACATTCTCAACATGCACCGATATAGGACAGCGGATAGACTAAATCAGTTTTGGGTTTTGAACAAGTGGGTTTGAAATTCTCTATTGTCTGACACACTACAGCGTTGCGGAAACATTTACATTTTTATCCAATGCGCTTCACTCCTTGCTTCAAAACAGTAGTTTATATTAGGATATAGCACAACTGACAAGCGCGAAGCCTTGCGTCGCGGTAACATGGCACCAAGGCTTCTAGAAAAGCGCAACAAGCGATTGTACAAGAAAATCAAAGAAAAAAGAAAGAAAGTCGTATTTCTCAGATACTAGATGCTGCAAAGTGAAGTATGCCCCCCCCCCTTTCTCCCCCCCCCCTTCCCCCATCCATTCATTCAGCGCTTGACACTGGTTCTGGATTTTCTGTAACTGAATGGTTTAGGGAGTTGATTCCATAGAGCAGCAGCTTGAAAGGAAAGGGTTTCTGACGGAATGTTTTAGTTTCTACAGTGAGGGTGCAAAGAACGTTAGTGCAGGAGCTACATAACTGCAGTGCTTTACCCAGTTTGGCTCATAGCGCCGGGGACTGAACCCAACACGCACGATCACGTGAATCACACGCATTCTGTCACATACCGGACATGAACACATTACCTTCACGTGTTTCGAAGGGCCAGTTTAGCAACTGGGTGAAGGAGCCGGGGGGGGGGGGGGGGGCGACCATGTGTTAAGGTTTTTACTACCATGCACCCACCGTTTGTGCAGAGCCTTTGCATACCTTTGTGTGCTTTTTTTTTTTTTCTGCCCCAACTCTTTGCCAGACAGTTCCAGTGGTGTTCCTCCCAGGTAATGGTTTGAATTCACTGAGGGCTCGAAAGCTGGGGCAATTTTTATTATGCATGATGATGAACATGAGGATGATGGTAAGATGATGCTATGGAGGTCCGTGTGGTTTGAGACTGCTGGACAGGGCCGCATTCCACGCTTCCTGTCATAAATATCCCGACATTAACCAGGCCCGGAAACTACGGCACCTGCGGTGCCGGCCGTGTAATCATCCACATCATACCACGTGGGAAGCACCCCCAAAGTCGCACCCGTGAAGTGGATGAAGCTCGGCTGTGTGGCAACAGCCTCCCCATTGGGCCGATAGCACACCCACTTTGGGTAGGATCAGACCTAGGTAGGAAAAATCCCTCTTGCGGCTGGGACTCGAACCCGGGTCTCCCGGTCGATGGTCCGAAGTGCCGCTAACCACTACACTACGGGGGCCGGTGAAAGTGCTTATTATTATCTTTCAAACCGTACCCAACACGATTAGGAAACGTCCGAGGAAGACCTCTCCCCCCCCCCCCCCCAAAAAAAAAAAAAAAAAAAAAAATCTAAAAATTACTAACATCGCCCTGTTGGCAATGGTTTGCATGCACACAGTGCCTGGGTCACGGGGGAATTACACCGTACACGACGCGAGGTCAAGGTCGGCAATGAGTTAAAAGTTTTTGTTTTTGTTTTTGTTTTTGTTTTTTCATATCTTTAAGAATATTTCACAGTGTAAATCCCTCCGCTTTTGGAGTTTTGTCATATTCACAGGAAATTTTATCTGTTTCCAAATATTTTCAATATTTGTCATTATAGACTTAATGGTGTAGCTATTGTTCTGTATAAGACTCCAGATATGTGTAAAAGACCGTATTTAACTTTCGAATCCCGGTTCAGGCCAAATATAATATATTTGTGCTGGCCCTTTTCACCAGCATCAACATATCAAGTGAACGGCATCTCAGCCTTTTGACCAACCCTTTGGCATTGAATAAGGCCACTGAAAATGAATGGTCTTCAGACCGTGCTGATTTCGGGTGTGGTAAAGAGTAAGCAGTTACTAAAAGAGTGCCATCATTCACCCAAGACACCGCTTTCTTGGACTTTCACCGAAACTCTGTGGCTTTGGTCTTTGTGTGTGAGATCACTGGAAACTGACAACTATGCCAGTTACAAGTATGAGATATGAATTTCCTCGCATTTGTGATCACCGAGAAAATGAAAGTACTAATTAGAAGAAAATGTGTGAAGAAAATGCCACTGCACCGCAACACAGAACAACGACGCTCACTCACACTGAATAAAATACAAGACAGAAACCACATAACAGCGCTTGCTCACGCACGCACACACACATCTGACAATCCAGAAGCCACACATTCTTTCCCCTTCTCCCTTTTCTTTCTTTCTCTCTTGTCAACGACATAAGCGCACATCAGTCAAACATGTATAAAACTTCGGCAGCATGCTACTCCACGCACACACATGCATACAGGTCACAATGTCTACACATCACGCGTCACATAGTTCACCCTGTCCGAAACAAACGTTTCTCTTCCTGGCTCTCTGTTCAAAACAACACACTGTTACTCTACTCAGTTGCTCCTTTCAGGCAACCGTGGCCGGAACAAAAGACATCTCTCCGGCGAACTACTTTCACTTTCTCTCTCTCTCTCTGGCGTACTTCCCACTCGGCACCAGTCTCTTCACGGGGCCTCTGTCTCTCTCTCTAACTCTCCCCCACAGAACTGCATTCACTCCCCACTGGCAGCGTATCCCTTTGTAACCCACAGAATTACAAACACTACTCAAAATCTCTATCTCAATTTTGGTAAGCAATTATCCCATCAAACACTGAAATTGTCTAATTAGTAAAACGAGAATTCTCCGCTTACCAGATACGCTGCCTTCTGAATCACTTATCTCTCAGCACGACCGCTACGTCAGCCAAAGCGGAATATGCAAAACCTCTGGGCTCAACCTCTCGTCTCTGCCCTTCAAACTCGCTCGTCCGACACACACCAGATCCGAGCTCTGCCACTATCGCTCACCTTCTACTCCCCGTGACAAAAACTCCCGCACAACTCAGTACTGAACTGACCACACTTCACCTGACCACCTCAAAACATTCTCACGTGCAATACATACGCGCTCACACTCCGTCAGCCCCAAACTATCAAAACATCCCATAATATTTACACTCAGCTTCCTTACACACAACCCCACACACACACACACACACACACACACACACACACACACACACACACACACACACACACACACACACACACACACAGACGGCACTCACTGAGGAGGAGAAGCGCGTTCGGCGCACCATGCACGTTTTCTGTCAGAGTTACACTTGAAAAATCGTCTCTTCGGGAGATCGGCAGTGACGTGCGTTTGTACCACAGATGCTTGCCTATGAACGTGGAAAATTTAGCCCGTCCTATGATGCAGAAAACTAATAACTCCTTGCTTGAAAACAGTAGTTTATATTAGGATATAAAGCAACTGACAAGCGCGAAGCCTTTCGTCGCGGTAATATGGCACCAAGGCTAGTGTAAAACGAAGCGACTAACTGGGTAAGCCTGCTTCTAGAAAAACGCAACAAGCGATTGTACAACAAAATCAAAGTAACAAAGAAAGTTGTATTTCTCAGATACTAGATGCTGCAAAGAGAAATATGTGCCCCCCCCCCCCCTTTAACACATGGTAGCCCCCCCTCCCTCCCCCCCCCCCCCATCCATTCATTCTGCGCTGGACACAGGGTTTGGATTTTCTGTAACTGAATGGTTTAGGGAGTTGATTCCATAGAGCCGCAGCTTGAAAGGAAAGGGTTTCTGACGGAATGTTTTAGTTTTTACAGTGAGGGTGCAAAGAAAGTTAGTGCAGGAGCTACATAGCTGCAGTGCTTCACCCAGTCTTTTGAATTGGCTCATAGCGCCGCGGACTGAACCCAACACGCACGATCACGTGAATCACACGCATTCTGTCACATACCGGGCATGAACACATTACATTCTAGTGTTTCGAAGGGCCACTTTCACAGCTGGGTGAAGGGGCCGAGGGGGGGGGGGGGGGGGGGCGACCATGTGTTAAGGTTTTTACTATCATGCACCCACCGTTTGTGCAGAGCCTTTGCATACCGTTGTGTGATTATTATTATTATTATTTGCTGCCCCAACTCTTTGCCAGTTCCAGTGGTGTTCCTCCCAGGTAATGGTTTGAATCCACTGAGGGCTGGAAAGGGCAATTTTTATTATGCATGATGATGAAGATGAGGATGATGGTCAGATGGAGGTCCGTGTGGTTTGAGACTGCGGGACAGGGCCTCATTCCACGCTTCCTGTCATAAATATCCCGGCATAAACCAGGCCCGGAAACTACGGGACCTGCGGTGCCGGCCGTGTAGTCATCCACATCACGACGTGGGAAGCATCCCTAAAGTCGCACCCGTGAAGTGGGTGAATCTCCGCTGTGTGGCAACAGCCTCCCCATTGGGCCGATAGCACACCCGCTCTGGGAAAGAGCCGACCTAGGTAGGAAAAATCCCGCTTTCTTCGGCTGGGACTCGAACCCGGATCTCCCGGTCCACGTTCCGAAGTGCTAACCACTACACTACGGGGGCCGGTGAAAGTGCTTATTATTATCTTTCACACCGTACCCAACACGATTAGGAAACGTCTGAGGAAGACCTCTTTCCAAAAAAATCTACAAATTGCTAAAATCGCCCGGTTGGCAATGGTTTGCATGCACACAGTGCCTGGGTCACGGGGGAATTACACCGTACACGACGCGAGGTCAAGGTCGGCAATGAGTTAAAAGTATTTTTGCAGGTCTTTAAGAATATCTCACAGTGTAAATCCCTCCGCTTTGGAGTTTTGTCATATTCACAGGCAATTTTATGTACAGTATTTCCACATACGTATTTTCAATATGTGTCCTTAAAGACTTAATGGTGCAGCTATTGTTCTGTATAAGACTCGAGATATGTGTAAAAGACCGTATTTAACTTTCGAATCCCGGTTCGGGCCAAATATAATATATTTGTGCTGGCCCTTTTCACCAGCATCAACATATCAACTGAACGGCATCTCAGCCTTTTGACCAACCCTGTGGCTTTGAATAAGGTCACTGAAAATGAATGGTCTTCAGACCGTGCTGATTTCGGGTGTGGTGAAGAGTAAGCAGTTACTAAAAGAGTGCCATCATTCACCCAAGACACCGCTTTCTTGGACTTTCACCGAAACTCTGTGGCTTTGGTCTTTGTGTGTGAGATCACTGGAAACTGACAACTATGCCAGTTACAAGTATGAGATATGAATTTCCTCGCATTTGTGATCACCCAGAAAATGAAAGTACTAATTAGAAGAAAATGTGTGAAGAAAATGCCACTGCACCGCAACACAGAACAACGACGCTCACTCACACTGAATAAAATACAAGACAGAAACCACATAACAGCGCTTGCTCACGCACGCACACACACATCTGACAATCCAGAAGCCACACATTCTTTCCCCTTCTCCCTTTTCTTTCTTTCTCTCTTGTCAACGACATAAGCGCACATCAGTCAAACATGTATAAAACTTCGGCAGCATGCTACTCCACGCACACACATGCATACAGGTCACAATGTCTACACATCACGCGTCACATAGTTCACCCTGTCCGAAACAAACGTTTCTCTTCCTGGCTCTCTGTTCAAAACAACACACTGTTACTCTACTCAGTTGCTCCTTTCAGGCAACCGTGGCCGGAACAAAAGACATCTCTCCGGCGAACTACTTTCACTTTCTCTCTCTCTCTCTGGCGTACTTCCCACTCGGCACCAGTCTCTTCACGGGGCCTCTGTCTCTCTCTCTAACTCTCCCCCACAGAACTGCATTCACTCCCCACTGGCAGCGTATCCCTCTGTAACCCACAGATTTACAAACACTACTCAAAATCTCTATCTCAATTTTGGTAAGCAATTATCCCATCAAACACTGAAATTGTCTAATTAGTAAAACGAGAATTCTCCGCTTACCAGATACGCTGCCTTCTGAATCACTTATCTCTCAGCACGACCGCTACGTCAGCCAAAGCGGAATATGCAAAACCTCTGGGCTCAACCTCTCGTCTCTGCCCTTCAAACTCGCTCGTCCGACACACACCAGATCCGAGCTCTGCCACTATCGCTCACCTTCTACTCCCCGTGACAAAAACTCCCGCACAAGTCAGTACTGAACTGACCACACTTCACCTGACCACCTCAAAACATTCTCACGTGCGATACATACGCGCTCACACTCCGTCAGCCCCAAACTATCAAAACATCCCATAATATTTACACTCAGCTTCCTTACACACACACACACACACACACACACACACACACACACACACACACACACACACACACACACACACACACACAGACGGCACTCACTGAGGAGGAGAAGCGCGTTCGGCGCACCATGCACGTTTTCTGTCAGAGTTACACTTGAAAAATCGTCTCTTCGGGAGATCGGCAGTGACGTGCGTTTGTACCACAGATGCTTGCCTATGAACGTGGAAAATTTAGCCCGTCCTATGATGCAGAAAACTAATAACTCCTTGCTTGAAAACAGTAGTTTATATTAGGATATAAAGCAACTGACAAGCGCGAAGCCTTTCGTCGCGGTAATATGGCACCAAGGCTAGTTTAAAACGAAGCGACTAACTGGGTAAGCCTGCTTCTAGAAAAACGCAACAAGCGATTGTACAACAAAATCAAAGTAACAAAGAAAGTTGTATTTCTCAGATACTAGATGCTGCAAAGAGAAATATGTGCCCCCCCCCCCTTTAACACATGGTAGCCCCCCCTCCCTCCCCCCCCCCCCCCCCATCCATTCATTCTGCGCTGGACACAGGGTTTGGATTTTCTGTAACTGAATGGTTTAGGGAGTTGATTCCATAGAGCCGCAGCTTGAAAGGAAAGGGTTTCTGACGGAATGTTTTAGTTTTTACAGTGAGGGTGCAAAGAAAGTTAGTGCAGGAGCTACATAGCTGCAGTGCTTCACCCAGTCTTTTGAATTGGCTCATAGCGCCGCGGACTGAACCCAACACGCACGATCACGTGAATCACACGCATTCTGTCACATACCGGGCATGAACACATTACATTCTAGTGTTTCGAAGGGCCACTTTCACAGCTGGGTGAAGGGGCCGAGGGGGGGGGGGCGACCATGTGTTAAGGTTTTTACTACCATGCACCCACCGTTTGTGCAGAGCCTTTGCATACCGTTGTGTGATTATTATTATTATTATTTGCTGCCCCAACTCTTTGCCAGTTCCAGTGGTGTTCCTCCCAGGTAATGGTTTGAATCCACTGAGGGCTGGAAAGGGCAATTTTTATTATGCATGATGATGAAGATGAGGATGATGGTCAGATGGAGGTCCGTGTGGTTTGAGACTGCGGGACAGGGCCTCATTCCACGCTTCCTGTCATAAATATCCCGGCATTAACCAGGCCCGGAAACTACGGCACCTGCGGTGCCGGCCGTGTAGTCATCCACATCACGACGTGGGAAGCATCCCTAAAGTCGCACCCGTGAAGTGGGTGAATCTCCGCTGTGTGGCAACAGCCTCCCCATTGGGCCGATAGCACACCCGCTCTGGGAAGGAGCCGACCTAGGTAGGAAAAATCCCGCTTTCTTCGGCTGGGACTCGAACCCGGATCTCCCGGTCCACGTTCCGAAGTGCTAACCAATACACTACGGGGGCCGGTGAAAGTGCTTATTATTATCTTTCACACCGTACCCAACACGATTAGGAAACGTCTGAGGAAGACCTCTTTCCAAAAAAATCTACAAATTGCTAAAATCGCCCGGTTGGCAATGGTTTGCATGCACACAGTGCCTGGGTCACGGGGGAATTACACCGTACACGACGCGAGGTCAAGGTCGGCAATGAGTTAAAAGTATTTTTGCAGGTCTTTAAGAATATCTCACAGTGTAAATCCCTCCGCTTTGGAGTTTTGTCATATTCACAGGCAATTTTATGTACAGTATTTCCACATACGTATTTTCAATATGTGTCCTTAAAGACTTAATGGTGCAGCTATTGTTCTGTATAAGACTCGAGATATGTGTAAAAGACCGTATTTAACTTTCGAATCCCGGTTCGGGCCAAATATAATATATTTGTGCTGGCCCTTTTCACCAGCATCAACATATCAACTGAACGGCATCTCAGCCTTTTGACCAACCCTGTGGCTTTGAATAAGGTCACTGAAAATGAATGGTCTTCAGACCGTGCTGATTTCGGGTGTGGTAAAGAGTAAGCAGTTACTAAAAGAGTGCCATCATTCACCCAAGACACCGCTTTCTTGGACTTTCACCGAAACTCTGTGGCTTTGGTCTTTGTGTGTGAGATCACTGGAAACTGTATAACGAAATGACAACTATGCCAGTTACAAGTATGAGATATGAATTTCCTCGCATTTGTGATCACCGAGAAAATGAAAGTACTAATTAGAAGAAAATGTGTGAAGAAAATGCCACTGCACCGCAACACAGAACAACGACGCTCACTCACACTGAATAAAAGACAAGACAGAAACCACATAACAGCGCTTGCTCACGCACGCACACACACATCTGACAATCCAGAAGCCACACATTCTTTCCCCTTCTCCCTTTTCTTTCTTTCTCTCTTGTCAACGACATAAGCACACATCAGTCAAACATGTATAAAACTTCGGCAGCATGCTACTCCACGCACACACATGCATACAGGTCACAATGTCTACACATCACGCGTCACATAGTTCACCCTGTCCGAAACAAACGTTTCTCTTCCTGGCTCTCTGTTCAAAACAACACACTGTTACTCTACTCAGTTGCTCCTTTCAGTCAACCGTGGCCGGAACAAAAGACTTCTCTCCGGCGAACTACTTTCGCTTTCTCTCTCTCTCTCTCTCTCTGGCGCACTTCCCACTCGGCACCAGTCTCTTCACGGGGCCTCTGTCTCTCTCTCTAACTCTCCCCCACAGAACTGCATTCACTCCCCACTGGCAGCGTATCCCTCTGTAACCCACAGATTTACAAACACTACTCAAATTCTCTATCTCAATTTTGGTAAGTAATTATCCCATCAAACACTGAAATTGTCTAATTAGTAAAACGAGAATTCTCCGCTTACCAGATACCTAAAACTTACTTAAAACCTATCTGTTTCGGCAAGCTTTTCACTAAAATTTTTACCGTATCCTCCTCTGTATCTCACATCCGCCCCGTGTGTGTGTGTGTGTGTGTGTGTGTGTGTGTGTGTGTGTGTGTAGCGCGCACTGAGTGCTCTCTTCGGCAGATTTTCTGCGCAATACAAAAACAATTTATTATTATTGTTATTATTATTATTAATTTCCTTAGCCGCGTCCTGGTCCTTGTTGCTCGAGCGGCGTGAGGCCACAAACTACTAACACCAGTTATTTTAACTAGTCAGTTTCACCAGTGTATGTCTGTTCATCGTTGTGTAATGTGCGTGAGTGTGAGTGAGTGATAGGCGCATTGAGTTTTATTTAAAGAAATGCGCCATACAAATACCATTTATTATTATTATTATTATTATTATACGCTGCCTTCTGAATCACTTATCTCTCAGCACGACCGCTACGTCAGCCAAAGCGGAATATGCGAAACCTCTGGGCTCAACCTCTCGTCTCTGCCCTTCAAACTCGCTCGACCGACAAACACCAGATCCGAGCTCTGCCACTATCGCTCACTTTCTACTCCCCGTGACAAAAACTCCCGCACAACTTAGTACTGAACTGACCACACTTCACCTGGAGACCTCAAAACATTCTCACGTGCGATACATACGCGCTCACACTCCGTCAGCCCCAAACTATCAAAACATCCCATAATATTTACACTATTACACTATTACACACACACACACAGACGGCACTCACTGAGGAGGAGAAGCGCGTTCGGCGCACCATGCATGTCAGCATCGATGACGCACGTTTTCTGTCAGAGTTACACTTGCAAAATCGTCTCTGCGGGAGATCGGCAGTGACGTGCGTTTGTACCACAGATGCTTGCCTATGAACGTGGAAAATTTTGCCCGTCCTATGATCCTGTTTCCATTACTATGGAAACAACAGAAAAATAATAACTCCTTGCTTGAAAACAGTAGTTTATATTAGGATATAAAGCAACTGACAAGCGCGAAGCCTTTCGTCGCTGTAATATGGCACCAAGGCTAGTGTAAAACGAAGCGACTAACTGGGTAAGCCTGCTTCTAGAAAAACGCAACAAGCGATTGTACAAGAAAATCAAAGTAACAAAAAAAGTTGTATTTCTCATATACTAGATGCTGCAAAGAGAAATATGTGCCCCCCCCCCCCCCCCCTACCTTAACACATGTACGCACATTTGAAAGTTTGATTCGACAGACAGTCTGATTCGAGTGGCGAAATGTATGGCACACCGACTATGTGACGTCACACGAGGGGCGAATATGTATGGTATCCCGTTTGTGCCAAACCTCGCGAGTGCAGTAGATCCCCTAGAGCTCAGTGGGTAGACCGTACGCTGAGTGCACGATCGTGATTCTTATCGGTTGCGTGGACGTTCTGTTTTCTATTTTCGTTTCGTTTAGCTTCACAAGTGTGTAACAAAGTGGGTATATATTTCACACTTTTTTTTTTTTCATTTAAATCAGAACCTAAGCAGTACAAACCCCAAACTGACTCTAAGCGGTACAATGGCTTTCTAAACCGACATACATTTTTTGTAACCTCCCTCAGAGGAGAAAAGTGTAAAGTTAAAAAATAAATTCACAGTTTCTAATCAACCACAAACACCAGGAAGGGCAACCCAAACTTAACACAAATAAAGTTTGTATGAAGAGCTTTGGCTGACCTTGACCTCAGGGGTCAACAGGCACTGGGTGAAAGTTTTGGAAATGAAAAATTTTGCAGAACACTGATTTCCTTATCTGCATTTACAGTTGGTAAAAATGGAGACATAATAACATGTATGTCTCTGGTAAGAATGCCTGTTTACATGATCTCTTGTCGGAGATCAATTCTATTTTCAAGTTACAAGCCAATTTGACATTATCTATATTACTGGAAAAAGAACTATTTCTTAAGAAACTTCACTTATTGAGTCAATGACAGGTTTACCTATTATAAGTAATTAGGCTGCATTTATCATTTGACTCATTTCTGGTGTGAAACATACCTATGGAGTAATCTTATGCCCCTCATGAACTGTTTGCAGTGAGGAACTTAATGGCTTCCTAATTTACTCATGGTACAGATGAACACTGAAGTCACTAAAACCACACAAGGATTTTAATTTGAAGTAATCTTGCACTACAAGTTTTCTTTGCTGGGAAATTATTGGTATTCAGACTCGCACACATTAAAATTAATTAAAAAATAACATACTATGTACATCAGATCCTATCTCTTCTCTGAGCTAAAAATGTTACATCACATACATCATATCAGCAATCCATTCGGATATTTACTAAAGGCAGTATCAACCCACAGCGTATTATCCTACCCAGTCTCACCGTCGCCACACATGATAATCCACTATTAAAGTCTATTATTATGTTGTGTACATCATTTTCACTAAATTACGCACCCACGTACTCTTGATGGGAGGGGAAGGGAGGGGAGACGGGCAGGGGTGGGGGTAATGGGGTGGGGGGGGGGGGTTGTCAAGTGATAGAGTGTTGGGCTTTCAATGCTCAGGACATCGGTTCAAATCCTGCTGACCTCTCTTTAATATCATCTGTAAGTGGTGAAAAAGGACGTTAAACCCCAAAACACACTTGAAAACACACACGCACTGACCTCACCTACTCTCTGAAAGCTGAAATGCCATTGCACATGTCGTTCACACAATCATCAATGAAATGATAAAGATAAACAAATATGCCATGATGCCTGAAAATTTGAAAAAGAGCAGTGTTTTGATACATTTCCACCTCCTGATGACAGCCCAGAGGATGGAAGATGGTACCTTCCCCCAGGGATGCAAACAGGTATTACAAGCTACTTATATATGCCATGCATATTTGACATTATCTATAGTTTCAAGGTTGACATACCACAGAAAGTGCATGTCAGAATACTAATTCCTATAATGGCTCTGATGAACACAGACTGAGTAGTTATGGTTGAACCGATTCAGTTTCCTCTGCAAAAAAAACAGGTTTTAATGGCACTTTTATTCCACTGTATCTACATTAGCTGACTACCAGCCAGAGATTTTTGTTGCTAGTTGTGCTGATACCTGTAACCAAAATTAATGTCATCATTAATGAGTCAAATACCAGTACAACTGCACATCAACAATAGATCAAGCCTGTCGATATATATGTGACTGACCAGGATATTTCTCTAAAAGTGGAATGCCTTATTTAGAAGAACATAACATTTTGGGGAATAGACACTTCTGAATCTGAAAATGCTTTATAGTCACTCGTTTGGACTCCGACACATAAACCGGCAACATGCCGAGGGGACGTAACTGCGTTCCTCTGCCATCAGCAACGGCAAAACGGTTGTTAGCTCCCTTGCATCGTTTGTATACACTCGCATTCAGTCTGTGTGTGTGTGTGTGTGTGTGTGTGTGTGTGTGTGTGTGTGTGTGTGTGTGTGTGTGTGTGTGTGTGTGTGTGTGTGTGTGTGTGTGTGTGTGCGTTTCTCTCTTCTCTCTGTCTCGTTTGCGGAGACTTCATAAAAGAAAAGGATTAGCAAAGCCGGCCGGCGGCGGGAACACAATCAGTGACCGCGTTAACTCCCCGTTGTGGAGAAGTTAAGCCAGAAGATTAACACCGATTGATTTGCTCTGTATGACCCAGTTGAAAAAAAGGAAACTTTTGAATGTTTTAGGATTACTATTGTCCCCTCGAGGTCAGTGTCGGGAGCGGCCCATTTTTATCCCGGCGGCTGTCAAAATTCCCATCCCTCCTAACCCCTGCGACCACCGACCCGGCGGCAATGCATTTCTCTATTGTACTGTTTCCGAGTTGAAGCCGGATCCAGGCCGTCATATCGTTACTTCAATCTTTAAATATTTCACTCTTTCTCTCGATCCCCCAACCTCCAGCCCCTCTTGCTGTCTCTGTATGTCTGTCACTGAGTACGCGGTGTCTATCCATGTGGCAAAGCGGTGGATAGACGGTTATCAGCTATCAAGGACTGAAAAGCACCAAAGATAAACCCGCCGCGACCCTTGCTTGTCGGTACTGTCAGCATAATAATGTCTTTCAGGAAAACCACATTATCAGTCCGTTCTCGCCTACACTGAGCAGATTCAGACCTTAAAAACGTATACTAATAATACAAATGCTCGGCATTTGGCCGTTACATCTTTCCTAAATACCCAACAGTCACTACTTCACGTCTTATATGCCGTCTGCCGGTCCTATCGGCGCCGAAGTGCCTAACAATTCACATTCTTCGTCCATTCTCGCCTACACTCATCAAATTCCGAAAACATACCTCAGTAAATTTAGAAGCCAAACTACTAAAACAAATTCATTTTTGGCCGTCAAATCGAGTCATTCCTAAATACAAAGCGGCAACCATTTTTCGCGTGAAATGCCCTATGACGGTCCAATCTCCTCCAAACTGTCCGATTCTTCACATTCTTCATTCATTCTCGCCCACACTGGTTAAATTTCGAAATACAAAACACGCTTCAGTACATATTTTCCAAACGGTCCGACTCGTTACTTTCTTCATCCATTCTCGCCGACACTGACCAAATTCCGAAATACAAACCACACTACAGTAGATAGTTTAGACAACAAGTTACAAATACAAATGCTCATTTGGCCGTAACATCTTTCTTAAATACCCAGCAGCCACCATTTTTCGTCCTATATGCCACGTGCCCAAGCCGAAGGTTTCATACTGTTTAACTCTTTACATTCTTCGTCCATTCTCGCCTACACTGACCAAATTCCGAAAAACAAAATATACGTCAAAAGGTCGTTTAGACACCCACCTACTAAAAGAAATGCCCAATTGCCCGTCACATTTTTTCTTAAATACCCAGCAGCCACCATTTCACATCCGAAATACCGTCAGGCCATCATATCTGTTCCAAACGGCCCAACGCGTCACTTTCTTTGTCCATTCTCGCCCACACTGACCAAATTCCGAAATACAAAATGTACGTCAGAAGATAGATTAGACATCAAGCTACAAAAAAGAATGCTCATTTGGCCATCACATCTTTCCTAAATACGCAGCAGCCACCATTTTCCATCCGAAATACCGTCTGACTGTACCATCTTTTCCAAACGGTCCGACTCATTACTTTCTCCGTCCATTCTCGCCTACACTGAGCGAATTCCGAAATACAAAACGCACTTCAGTACATAGCTTAGACTCTCGGCTACAAATAGAAATGCTCATTTGACCGTCACATCTTTCTTAAAGACCCAGCAGCCATCATTTTACATCCGAAATACCGTCTGATAGTCCCATCATTTCCAAACTGTCCGACTCATTAGTTTCTCCGTCCATTCTCGCCAACACTGACCAAAATCAGAGATACAATGCATATTTCAGTAGATAGCTTAGACACTCAGCTACAAATACAACTGCTTCTTTGGCCGTCACATCTTTTTGAAATAGCCAGCAGCCACCATTTTACATCCGAAATACCGTCTGACGGTAACATCTCTTCCGAACGGTTCGACTCATTACTTTCTCCGTCCATTCTCGCCCACACTGACCAAATTCCGAAATACAAAACGCACTTCAGTAGATAGCGTGGACACCCAGCTACAAATACAAATGCTCATTTGGCCGTCACATCTTTTTTAAATAAACAGCAGCCAGCATTTTCCATCGGAAGTACCCTCTGACGGTCCCATCTTTTCCAAACGTTCTGACTCGTTACGTTCTCTTTCCATTCCGGCCCACACTGACCAAATTCAGAAACACAAAACACACATTAAGAGATAGCTTAGACACTCAGCTACAAATACAAATGCTCATTTGGCCGTCACATCTTTCTTTAATACCCAGCAGCCACCATTTTACACCCGAAATACCGTCTGCCGGTAACATCTCTTCCAAACGGTCCGACTCATTACCTTCTCCGTCCATTCTCGCCAACACTGACCAAATATTGAAATACAAAACAACACTCAGGAAGTAGCTTAGACACTCAGCTACAAATACAACTGCTTCTTGTGGCCGTCACAACTTTTTTAAATACCCAGCAGCCACCATTTTACATCCGAAATACCGTCTGCCGGTAACATCTCTTCCAAACGGTCCGACCCATTACTTTCTCCGACATTCTCGCCTACACTAACCAAATTCCGAAACACAAAACACACGTCAGTATGTAGCTTAGACAATCAGCTACAAATACAAATGCTCATTTGGCCGTCACATCTTTTTTTAATACCCAGCAGCCACCATTTTACATCCGAAATACCGTCTGCCGGTAACATCTCTTTCAAACGGTTCGACTCATTACTTTCTCAATCCATTCTCGCCTACACTGACCAAATTCCGAAATACAAAACGCACTTCAGTAGATAGCATAGACACTCAGCTACAAATACAAATGCTCATTTGGCCGTCACATCCTTTTTAAATACCCAGCAGCCACCATTTTACACATGAAATACCGTCTGCCGGTAACATCTCTTTCAAACGGTCCGACTCATTCCTTTCTCCCTCCATTCTCGCCCATACAGACCAAATTCCGAAACACAAAACACACGTCAGGAGATAGCATAGACACTCAGCTACAAATACAAATGCTAATTTGGTCGTCACATCTTTCCCAAATACCCAGCAGACACCATTTTATGTCCGAAATACCGTCTGCAGGTAACATCTCTTTCAAACGGTGCGACTCATTACTTTATCCGTCCATTCCCGCCCACACTAACCAAATTCCGAAGCACAAAACACACTTCATCAGATAGCTTAGACAATCAGCTACAAATACAAATGCTTATTTGGCCGTCGCATTGTTTTTGTTTTTTTCTTAAATACCCAGCAACCACCATTTTCAGTCCGAAACACCGTCTGCCGGTAACATCTCTTTTAAACGGTCCGACTCATTACTTTCTCCCTCCATTCTCGCCCATACAGACCAAATTCCGAAACACAAAACACACGTCAGGAGATAGCATAGACACTCAGCTACAAACACAAATGCTCATTTGGCCGTCACACAGACTCCATTCATTCAGCGCTTGACACAGGTTCTGGATTTTCTGTAACTGAATGGTTTAGGGAGTTGATTCCATAGAGCCGCAGCTTGAAAGGAAAGGGTTTCTGACGGAATGTTTTAGTTTTTACAGTGAGGGTGCAAAGAAAGTTAGTGCAGGAGCTACATAACTGCAGTGCTTTACCCAGTCTTTTGAATTGGCTCATAGCGCCGCGGACTGAACCCAACACGCACGATCACGTGAATCACACGCATTCTCTCACATACCGGGCATAAACACATTACATTCACGTGTTTCGAAGGGCCAGTTTAGCAACTGGGTGAAGGGGCCGGGGGGGGGGGGGGCGACCATGTGTTAAGGTTTTTACTACCATGCACCCACCGTTTGTGCAGAGCCTTTGCATACCTTTGTGTGATTATTATTATTATTGTTATTATTTGCTGCCCCAACTCTTTGCCAGTTCCAGTGGTGTTCCTCACGGGTAATGGTTTGAATCCACTGAGGGCTCGAAAGGGCAATTTTTATTGCATGATGATGAAGATGAGGATGATGGGAAGATGATGCTATGGAGGTCCGTGTGGTTTGAGACTGCGGGACAGGGCCTCATTCCACGCTTCCTGTCAATCCCGGCATTAACCAGGCCCGGAAACTACGGCACCTGCGGTGCCGGCCGTGTAGTCATCCACATCACGACGTGGGAAGCATCCCTAAAGTCGCACCCGTGAAGTGGGTGAATCTCGGCTGTGTGGCAACAGCCTCCCCATTGGGCCGATAGCACACCCGCTCTGGGAAGGAGCCGACCTAGGTAGGAAAAATCCCGCTTGCCTCGGCTGGGACTCGAACCCGGGTCTCCCGGTCCATGGTCCGAAGTGCTAACCACTATACTACGGGGGCCGGTGAAAGTGCTTATTCTTATCTTTCAAACCGTACCCAACACGATTAGGAAACGTATGAGGAAGACCTCTTTTCAAAAAAAAATCTAAAAATTGCCAAAATCGCCCGGTTGGCAATGGTTTGCATGCACACAGTGCCTGGGTCACGGGGGAATTATACCGTACACGACGCGAGGTCAAGATCGGCAATGAGTTAAAAGTTTTTTTGTTTTTTTTTCAGGTCTTTAAGAATATCTCTCAGTGTAAATCCCTCCGCTTTTGGAGTTTTGTCATATTCACAGGCAATTTTATCTATTTCCAAATATTTTCAATATTTGTCCTTATAGACTTAATGGTGTAGCTATTGTTCTGTATAAGACTCCAGATATGTGTAAAAGACCGTATTTAACTTTCGAATCCCGGTTCGGGCCAAATATAATATATTTGTGCTGGCCCTTTTCACCAGCATCAACATATCAACTGAACGGCATCTCAGCCTTTTGACCAACCCTGTGGCTTTGAATAAGGTCACTGAAAATGAATGGTCTTCAGACCGTGCTGATTTCGGGTGTGGTAAAGAGTAAGCAGTTACTAAAAGAGTGCCATCATTCACCCAAGACACCGCTTTCTTGGACTTTCACCGAAACTCTTTGGCTTTGGTCTTTGTGTGTGAGATCACTGGAAACTGTATGACGAAATGACAACTATGCCAGTTACAAGTATGAGATATGAATTGCCTCGCATTTGTGATCACCGAGAAAATGAAAGCACTAACTAGAAGCTTGACTATCACTAAAGGTCATTCAATATTATAGCAATGGAACGTACGGCCTCGCCACTAACTGTCAACTGTGTCACGTTCAATGCCCCCCCCCCACCCCCTCCACCCAATATCCTCCCTCTTTTCACTGTAACTCCCCGCCTCCCCACGCTCTCAGCCACCACTCTCTCCCCTCCCCACTCGTTCCCTTCCATTTTCGTTTCTGTAGTGTTCCGGTTTAAATCCTGTAGTAATTCTTAAGTTATTGTTGTTTTTCTGTAGCAAGGACAAGTTGTATGATAAGCACTAGCGCTTACCACTTCTAACATTGCAAATCAAAGTTCATTCATTCATTCATTTTTTTCCCCACACCCTTTAAAATTTTCCCTTTTCTAAGAAACGTTGGAAATGTTGCTTTAGATAGCAAGACAACTACAATCTGTAGTGTTAGTTTGTGATTGTTATCCAGATTAAATCGTCTTGCAGCGTGTAAACTAAATTAATTTTGATTGCTGTGTAACACATTCAGTCCCGGTCAAGATGGTATCCCCGCCCTTGGGAAAGCCCAACCGCTCTCCGTGCCATCCCTGCATTCACTGATTGTTAATTCTTATTCTTCTCAGTCGTCATTTGTAAATGTTCCATTATATGTCTGGTTTACAAGGGTCTTCTCTCGCTCGGTTAGAATGTTATCGTCAGTCACTCCCTGAGTCGCTGTTTGCACACCTGTTGATTGGCAGAGACTTTGTTACTGCAAGGACTGTCTTACATTTCTCACCATTCCTGATATTTCTTGACTGGTGATCGTCCACCATTTCTTGCAGGACCATGTCCTAACCCCACTTACAGCCGGTGTCGTAACGGGAAGTGCGTGTGGTACGGATGGCAGTGTGACGGCTGGGATCAATGTGGAGACAACTCTGACGAAGAAGGATGTCGTGAGTAGATGTGCTACTACATTTTGCCTGACAATCATCTTAAAACTAAAACAGCTCATGTGAGAGGTCAGAGTATAACGTGTAAATTTTACACTGACATGCAACAGACTGCAACTAACAGCATCATTTGGATACGCTGAATAGTCATAGTTTATTCAAGTCGTGTTAGTTTCCATGTATTTCATTGTTTATATTTTATTGTTTATAACTGTTATCCCTAGAAAGGAATGCCAAATCCGGCTAGTTTATATCAAATAATTAATTTTGTAAAACTTGTAAGCGGCTGGCAGCCTTCTAATGGTATTGTTAATTTCTTTTTAAACCAAGTATGGGGGTGTACGTGTGTTTGTATGTTGTGTGCAGAAACACTTTGTTCGCCTATTATGCTATTGAATGGTTCGGTGTTCCTCGACAAAGCTCCTTTTTAAACTATCATTTCTTTCGCGGAAATAGCAAAATCCTAAAATCCTGCTGGTTATCCTCTCGAATTCTGTGTGTGTGTGTGTGTGTGTGTGTGTGTGTGTGTGTGTGTGTGTGTGTGTGTGTGTGTGTGTGTGTGTTTTAAAAACATTCAAATTCGCTGTATTTATTGTAGATAGTTGACACTAACCTTCCAAGACAACCTGTAAAGAAAAGTAACAACAACAACATCAATAATAAATGTCATGTCATCATATACCAAAAAGATGAATTTAAAAAAAAATGGAAGGCTATATGCCTGCTGCTGTCCAAAACGCTTTCATTGCCCCGTCAACTTGAGCATAGTTTCACGTCTACTGCGACTGTTAGGTTGACTGATTTCACAGTTGTTTCTAGATCTGCCTAATCGTGAATATATAATTCACTCTAATTCACGTTGCAGCACCAAGAAGTTGTCGTGTGGGTGACTTCCAGTGCAACAATGGGAAGTGTATCATGTCAAGTTGGCGGTGTGATGGAGACGATTACTGTGGGGACAACTCTGACGAAGACGGATGCCGTGAGTACTCTCCGCCACTCTCTCCGTCTCTTTCTGTATTGTTGTGTCTGTCTTATTGCGTGTCTGTCTGTTTTTTTGTTTTGTTTTTTTAAATAAATGGAGGGGGTGACAACAGCGGAACAGATTTCTTGTTATTTCATGATGCGAGTCACTTCAGGATGATGTTCACTGTAGCTCCACGCAAGTCGCACTAACTAAGATGTGCGGGACTGGGTGTGGTTCGTTTTTTCGATCGGAAAATATCCTGGACTGTGTCGATAGTAGTTGGGTGAGGACAAGAATCGAAGCCAAAAACGTGTGTGTGTGCTGTTGGGAGAAACAGAAGCTGCTGTGGCTGCACCAACTGTCCTTGTATTCTTGACGTCATGTCCATCTTTCTGCTTGTGCTTGTTTTCCGGCAGGGCTTCACACTGGTGTGTACAGTCATATTCATTATGTCAGTGGGACTGTGCTCTCCTTGTGCGAGAATGGTAGCGTTAGTGGCACGTACAGGGTGACTCGTGTCGACTCTACTTACCCGACACGCTCAATCCAGGCACGTCGTCTGCTGTCCATAGTGGGTTGTGCCCCTTTCACTATGATAGAAATGGGAGACCCATCGCCGTGGTGTGCTGATTCCTCTACAGGGTTGAAACAGAACATTTATCGTGAAAATTATTTTAGAGCATTTTTAATTCCAATCTGACGATATATGACATTTTTATTTTCGGTACACTTTTTTTTTCTTTTTTTTTAGGGAAAACTACCTTTCGGTTTTAGAGATTATATTGGAAGTCACGACATCACTTGATCCTTGACTCGCTTAATTTAATCTGTGGGATCATTCGGTACAAGGACCTAAGTGTCATCGATTGGATAGGCACCTATGTCATTTTACCATATGACGGAAGAGGTTTTGATGACGATTTCACTACTTGCAGGTGCGCCAGCATCCAGTCAGCTGTCGACAGTTCTCTGAATTTTGCAATACTCTGTGATATTCTGGCGAGTGACGCTGTCAACCCTGTCTATATATCTATTGCAGCACCAAGTGAGTGTCCTAGAAGTCGTTACCAGTGTAACAATGGGAAGTGCGTGTGGGCATCGGGCAGGTGTGATGGACGAGACGACTGTGGTGACAACTCTGACGAGGACGGATGTCGTGAGTACGCTCTCTCTCTCTCTCTCTCTCTCCACTGTGCCTGATTCCATGTGACTAGTGCGGGGGAGTTTTTCTGAGTGTGGAAACCGACGAGTGTTTAGTGTGCGATAGTGACTGTCGTGTGCTGTTCTTCATCACGCATTAGTGTCGAGTGGAATCTATATTGTTGCCGATTTATTTCCTCTTTTTATATTTTCACTAACGTATCATTGTGTTCCATTTGAGTTTCATTAGTTCATTTATACTTTCACAGTAACTTGGGAATATTAGTACGTAACAGTAGTAGTTGTAGTGGTTGAGATTGTCTTCTTTCATTTTTTACATTGTTCAACCTCACCTTCTAGTTTTCTTGGTTTTTTTTTTCTTTCTTTCTTTCTTTCGTAACTCAAATATAATTATCCAAGTTTTTCGCATGACTAATTGTGTATAAAAGGTTCCTTTAGTACTAACGTGGTGGCCCCGAAGCAACAAAACCTGCGCATGTGACATTTAAATATTTACCATCTTTTAAAGAAGATATCCGACATTATATTAATTTTTGTTTTTCTTAAGACGCCGTATCTGTTCCATGTATTTGGCATTTCTGAAACGAGACAGAACGGTAGCATGTTTGATGATGCTATCAGTATACTCAGGTGTTTTTATGTTTATGTTTAAGACATAAGACATTTATTAAATTTCCAAAAGAGGAACATTGTTTTGTGGTCTCTCATAAAAAACAATAAACATGCCAAACACTCACTCATACGGCCATGCACACTCATTCCACCTACAGTATACGCCGGTTATAAGAAACTCGAGGGGGGTGAATTTTTTGGTTTCTTATATCCGAGTTTTCTTATATCTGAAAGTCGGATATAAGAAACTATTTTGAAAAAATTTCTTATAACCGAGTTCAGTGAAAGAAAGGTTTAAAACATTTCTTTTTTCTCAGTTCGTGTATGTTTTGCATTAAATTAAGAAATATCTGGTTTCTCTTAAAGACCTGCACAGAATATATATGTGTAGAGTTAATATACACCAGTGCGCTTGTGTCCTTCAATGTCAGATTTTTTTGTTTGAACATGAAAATACTGTTTTTGCTTCCCAGCTGTAGCGCTGGCGGTCATGTGGTAAGAAAAAACAAAACAAAAAGAAAAAAAAACCAACCAAACCAACCAACCAACCAACCAACCAAACAAACAAACAAACAAAAAAGAACTAAGGGGGGAGAGAGAGAGAGAGAGAGAGAGAGAGAGAGAATTCCCTTGTATTTATAGGATATATTAAAAGTGCATTATGTTTCAACTTTGGATCTATAAAACACTCGTCCTATTAGAGTATGATATGCGATGCTTTCCGTGTCTAATTTGGCTGAAAAAAGCTGCAAATTAGCTTTTTTTCTGTTGGGAGGGGGAAGGGGGATGGAGGAAAGATGGACCACGTATATTGTCAAAGAAAGGAATTGATCAACAGTTAGTCTAATACTGATAGTTTTATTCTCCTTAACGCGAGCCCTGTAGACAGAGACAGACATACAGAGAGAACTCGAACATTTATTGTTACGGGCCACCAGCCCAAAACACATGGTGAACTAAAACATACAACACGTAAAATAAAATGAATAGACACACACACTGGATAATCTGAATACACTGACAAAGCGTTCTCGTTACTGCCTAGCTTATGTCGCCAATGTTGTGCAGGTAATCCCCCCGTATTCTAATAGAGTAGAATATAAAGAATCCCAGGAATTTTGTGACAGATTCATCATTGCACTGCATAAAATAGTGAAAAGAATGGCGTCCGCGTATGTGTTGGATGAGGTATTTCTGTCGAATGTTTAAATATAATGGACAATCAAGAAAGACATGCCTTTCATCTTCCGTAGTATCTGTACAATAAGGACACAATTTCAGAGTACCCTCAGCAGTGACTTTGCGAAATGCGCTACCGTTCAATGGCAGTAAACCGAGCCGCAATTTAACAATGCAATCCCTGAAACATTTTCTCATATCATAGTACATGTATTTTTCTACTTCCAGTGACGATTTGAACGAGCTCAAACATTCTACTGCTAGACACAGAAGACGACCATTCCTGCTGAAATATGTCGATGCATCTCTGTTTAAAAACTTTCAGAAACCACTTATCGTCACCCACCTCTTGCTGCTCCCACACAAACCCAAAGCCAAATTCAAACAGCGTTTTCTTCACCTTGGACACCCAGCATTGTTTACCATTCTGGTCCATCACAAGAAGCATGTTGTAGGCCTGTCTAGGCAACCTAGATATGTCCATTTTCAACAGTCTTAACCAGTAACGCATACACTGCACAAAGCTGTTTACATACAATGGGTAGCGACCGGTTTCTCCATAGACAAACTTATTAGGTGTTTTCGACTGCACGTTTAAAAAAACGCTTGCTAGCAAACAAGTGCACACTTTCTATTTTGCTCCAGTGGTTTAGCCCCCATACTTCAGAAGCGTATAGGAGAACAGGCAAGACCTGTGCATCAAAAATCTTGTAGAATGTATCTATTGACATACAGTCGAGTTTACTAAGGGCTCTCACACAGTTAACTGCAGCTCTCTTTCCCTTGGAAGCAATGTAGTCTACACCTTTCTTATGGCTAAGGGTTGTTGTAAATGGAAAACCAAGATATACATACTCGTTAACAACCTCTAGATTCTGCCCCCCTAAAAACCATTTCTCGTTCCTCCCCAAGAAGCCCCCTTTTCGGTAAACCATCACCTTAGTTTTTTCCACATTAATGGTCAACCCCAGGTTGTTACAGGCACTCAATAGACAGTCAAGCTGGTTTTGCAACCCCCGAACAGTCGAAGACATTAGGGAAATATCATCGGCGAACAACAAAAGGAAGAGTTCAACCAAATCTTGCTGTAGCTGTACCCCATGGACTCCATTGCTCTCTACATAAGTAGCAACTTCATTGATGAAGAGGGTGAACAAGGAGCAACTGAGGGTGCAACCCTGCTTAAGCCCGATAGGGCATTCGAAAAAGTCTGTCAGCTGCCCATGCGTCCTGACACCGACTTGTATATGCTCGCCAATGCCTGTCTGAACTTTCCAGAAACACCCGACTTCTGTAGGACATTGAAAAGTGCCCCTCTGTTCACGCTATCGTAAGCTTTGCGTAGATCAACGAAGCATACGTAAAATTTACTACCCTTTTTAGTTAGATATTTTTCCACAATCGCATTTAGTGTAAAAATATGGTCAGCTGTTGAGTACCCCTTACGGAACCCTGCTTGAGTTTCTGTAACTTTGTCATTGTACGTCATCCAGATTACCAGTCGTTTATTTAGAACTGCTGTGTAACACTTGCTAACCAAGCTGAGCAGTGAAATGCCTCTATAGTTGTCTGGAATTTTTCTGTCCCCTTTCTTAAAAACAGGCACAATAATTGCTTTGGTCCACTGCTCCGGGTATACCCCAGAATCAAAAATCTTATTAAAAAACTTGGTTAGAAAGCCAGTTACATGGGCGCCTCCGGCTTTTAGCATACTGGCTACTATGCCATCCACCCCACACGCTTTCCCACTCTTCAATCTACGCAACGCCTCCTCGACCTCAGTCTGTGAAATGGGGTCATCTAGTTCCGATACAGAGTCCTCTTCGTTCTGGACCGCTTGTACATATTCTAACGCGTCCCCGCTTCCCGCAGTTTGGAAAACCTGTTTGAAATGATTAAACCAGTCATCGCTAGAGATAGAAGGATCAGGTGAACTTTTCTTTTTCCGTGTGATTTGCTTCAATTCCTTCCAGAACATTTTTGGGTCTTTACTATAACTGACTAGACGTTCTGCTTTGTCTCGTTTAAAACAGGCTTTTTTCTTACCAAGCAGTTTCTTGTACTCCCGTCTGGCATCCGAGTACGCCAAACGATCGCTATCTACCTTTGTGAAACGAAATTTTCTGAGCAGTTTCCTGACATGGGCTCTACTTGTTTTACACTCCGCGTCAAACCACACGGCCTCACGCCTGCCCGTTACTGTTTTACAACGTTTTACCATACACTGACCCGATTGCAACAATACATCAATGAACGACTGCAGTGCCCGGTCAGCGTCGCGCTCAATTTCAGCGGTAGCACGTGCAAGCATTTCTACCATCGCAGTCGAAGTCAGGCTATGAATGAACTCAGTCTCTCTGTCAGGGTCCCAGATTAGCTTCTCGGCCCATTCAGACTCGAGTTCATGTTCAGCCGACTCCCTGTGATTGGCTGCGTGGATTTGTAAACACAGCGGCATGTGCATAGACTCAATGCGTGTCCCAACAACAAAGGATTTCACGAAGCTGCCAATACACAGGTCATGTGACAACAACACGTAGTAGTCAACAACACTGCTACCCGACGGTGAAATGAAGGTGAACGCTGCATCAAAACCCCGGCTGCGCAGGCCGTTTACAATAGCAAGTTCAAACATAGCACACAGCTCCATCAGCTGTTTCCCAAACTGGTTTTTCCCACTATCAGCTGAATGTCTTTTGAAACATCCACCATCACTCTCACCATCGGGCCGCAGTGTATCATCATCATCATCATCATCATCAATCACACAGTTTTCACAGCTGGTTCGGGCATTCAAGTCACCACAAAGCATCACGTAAAAGTTGACAAACTTTGCATGAATGTCAAGCAAGCACTGCTCCAGCATTTCGATCCCAACACCATTGTCACTGTGATCGTAGAAGGGCGAGTCGTAGGGTGGGACATATGCACTGATAAGAAATGTATCTCTGTCCAGACTGAGTAGTGCCCCCTGCACTTTTAGAACAATAATGTTATCGTAACCTAAGTCAATAAATTTCACATAGCTGGCTAGAGTCTTTTTGATGAACACCATCACACCACCCGAACTTCTTCCGTGCCACGATAGTTTTTTTGCTTTCGCATTAAATGAAATAAAATTGTTAAACAGGTCTGACTGAAAGTCAAACTCTACAAACGTTTCTGACAAGCAAAAGATGTCGAACGAAGTCAGGAAATCTACCAGGTCACTGCAGTCTAGTTTCTATAGGAAACCCTCTATGTTCCAGACACAAACCGAAAGTAGACTTACATTAGTTTGTTCCGTGTTTACTGTCCTCGCCGGGCCTCGGCCATCACCCTATCCGTCTCGTTGCGTCGGAGTGGCCGCGCGGGTCTCCCTGGCCCCCACACCGCCTCCTCGCGCCCTGTTCCGGGTCACCACCCCTGTGGAAGTGACGTCACCTCTGTCAGTTTGCACTAACAGACTGTCAGCCTCTGACAGCTTCGCGTTGGCATCGGGCGGGCTGACATTCCGGTCTGCAGCGGACACGCCCCCAATGTCACCCCCACTGTCGCTGTTGGAAGGAGACCTCGTTCGGTTGACGTCGCTGTCGGTGTGGCCCTCGGCGTTGCTGCTGTCGTAGCCCTGATCAGCTGCGTGTCTCGGTCGTCGTGGTCCCCCCACAACCAGCTTGTCCCCCTTGTAGTACGCGTTGATGCCGTCCTCCCGATAGCGCTTGAGGGTCCTGGACTGGGTGGTGGTGAGATCCGATGCCACAGCTACACCTTTCTGTCTCAGTGCATCGCGCCCGCTTGTCAGGATCGCCATTTTTTCGATGAACTTAGCAATGAGTGGTCTGGGTTTGTCACCTGTCTGCTTGCCCCCCACTCGGTGTGCGCGGATGATGTCCTCGGTTTTCCAGTCCCGGTTTGGCACAGTGTTTTTCAGCACGTCCACTATTTTTCTGGCACAGATCACAAAAGTTTCCCCTGTAGTTTCTGGAATTCCGAAGAATTTCAAATTGTCCCTCCTTGAGCAGGATTCAAGTTTGTCCACCTTTTTGTCGAATTCCTCCTGCATCTGGTTTAGTCTTTTCTCTAAACTGTCGATAGCCGCCATCTGTTCACACGACTTGTGGCACATAGCCTCTGTAGTACTCTCCACCCGCTCCGTTCTCTCTCTCAAGTCTGTCACTTCGCCGTGTAACATGTCGAGCGACTTGCTCATTTCGGCGACCTGGTCACGCACGGACGCAATGCATTCTGTCAGCTTCCTCTCCTGTTCCGTAAACATTTCCTGCAACATTTTCTGCATTTCGGCCAGGAGACTGTTGTCATTGTCACCTGTAACACAGGGGGAGGGGGAAGTCATGTTGTGGTCGCTGGGCTGCTGGTCACGGTCGGGTCCCGGGTTCTGTTCCACATCGCCACACTGTAACAGTAGTGAACACACCAGAAACACCAACACCCAGGTTGTCATCAGAGTGCACGGGCGACACACGGACGGGGCGCTGGTAACACGATCACGCTTGAAGTGTGCGTACACCCAGAAATACAATGGGCAGTCAACACGGCAGAATGCTGTGTCGGATCGCTCACAGCCCCAGTGCTTCGGCACGAGGCGAAAGTATTTGAAGCGTGACGTGACTGGCCTTCCTTTGTCTTTCATAAAACTGATGAAAGTCCAGAGAAACGTGCCGCAAACCACACGGAATTGGCACTGGGCGATCGGCATGGCTTCCGGCTTGATGCCTGACAATTTGTATGGAGATATACGACGTCTGGCAGGAGTAATTAGCCAAAAATTAGCAGCCTCACTCAGAGCTCTCAAAAGTGTGTCTTGTAGCGCCGGTGACAACAGTTCACCATGAATATATATATGTGTAGAGTTAATATACACCAGTGCGCTTGTGTCCTTCAATGTCAGATTTTTTTGTTTGAACATGAAAATACTGTTTTTGCTTCCCAACTGTAGCGCTGGCGGTCATGTGTAAGAAAAAACAAAACAAAAAGAAAAAACAAACAACCAAACCAACCAACCAACCAACCAAACAAACAAACAAACAAAAACGAATTAAGGGGAGAGAGAGAGAGAGAGAGAGAGAGAGAGAGAGAGAGAGAGAGAGAATTCCCTTGTATTTATAGGATATATTAAAAGTGCATTATGTTTCAACTGGATCTATAAAACACTCGTCCTATTAGAGTATGATATACGATGCTTTCCGTGTCTAATTTGGCTGAAAAAAGCTGCAAATTAGCTTTTTTCTGTTGGGAGGGGGAAGGGGGATGGAGGAAAGATGGACCACGTATATTGTCAAAGAAAGGAATTGATCAACAGTTAGTCTAATACTGATAGTTTTATTCTCCTTAACGCGAGCCCTGTAGACAGAGACAGACATACAGAGAGAGAGAGAGAGAGAGAGAGAGAGGGAGAGAGAGAGAGAGAGAGAGAGAGAGAGAGAGAGACTGAGCTCCCAATCAGGCAAAAAAACAAAATAATAATAAAAACAACATATAACAATAGAACAACAAAAATGCATCTCGTATTTTTTCTTCTTGCCAACATTCAATTTTGCACGGAACACAAAGGTAAAGAACCAATTCAAGAAAAGAAAATCATGCGCCATCATGTGCCTGTCCTAAGTGACGTCAGACCTGACCTGTTTTCTTAGAATGAGTGAAATTTGCTTGGAAATGTACTTTCGGTTTCTTACAATGAGCGAAATTTTCTTGGAAATGTACTTTCGGTTTCTTAAATCCGAGTTTTTGTATCAAGCGGGACAATAAATTTGCTTTCCTAAAACCGAGTTTTCTTATAAGCGAGTTTCTTGTATCCGAGTTTTTGTAATACATAATAAAGAAGAGTGTTGCAGTACTATATAAAAATTACAACACTACACCCCACATCATTTCACATCACAGCAGCAGCAGCCCAACAGCAGAGGTGCACATAACTCTATCACAGTCAACGCCAGCTGACACCCGGCAAGAAACAACACGTCTAATTAGAATTTAAAATATATCACCATCAGCATCAACAAGCCTACCACACAACCCTACATCTGCTTATTCATTAGCCAAATAGACATTGGTATAAAGCTATTCATTGTTTTGAGTTTCTTGGCAGTAAAGGCTCTAAGCCGTCGGCCTGATGGTAATTTCTGATAATACTGAGATAAAATGTGGCCAGAATCATTCATAATACTAAAACCTTTTCTCATCATTCTTTTCTCATACAACACACTCAAACTTGCTTGCCTTTCACCCACAACCTTGCTGCCGCTATTGACAATGCAGTTCAGCTTACTTTTGTTTTTTTACAATCAGAGTGCCAAACCAGCACAGAAAAGAGAAAGTCAGAACAGATTCAATAAAACTGCGATAAAAGATCTGCAGAGTTTCAGAGCTATACATACAAAACAGTCGTTGCTTACATTTCTTAACAATAGCTGTAGTGTTTGACTCAAAATTCAATTTATCATCAATGATAGTTCCCAGGTATTTATATTCACTCACACGGTCCACAGTCTCGCTTCCAATCACCAAGTCATTCACACTCACATCCTCCCTTCCAGAGCAAATCACCATTTCTTTTGTTTTCTTCACATTCAGTTCCAGATAATTATTCCTGCACCAGATACATAGTTGAGACACCTGCTGTTCAAAGTGAGTGTCTGACTGTGAAAAGTCTGTCAGTTCTGAATCATCTGAGTATTTGTATAGTTTACTAAGAGGGCTACTGCTCCGGAAATCATCCGTATAGAGTGTGAAAAGAACCGGCGAGAGGGCCGTTCCCTGAGGGGCCCCGGTGTGTGTAGTTTTGGAACTAGAAGTAGAATTTTGGAATTTCACAAGCTGTGTTCTGTTAACCAAAAAGTCTATGAGCCAGAGAAGAAGATTTGGGCTAACCTGCATGTCAACCAGTTTTTTGGCCATCAGGAATGGCTGTATTGTATTAAAGGCCGATGAAAATCAATGTAGAATATTCTCACATGAGATCTGGGTTGCTCTAGGTGAGTGTATGTGTCATGTAAAAGTGTCATGGTGGCATCTTCAACCCCTCTATTTCTCTTGTATGCAAACTGAAGGGGGTCAAGTATGTGCTGAGTTTGATTCAGCAGGCGCTGGAGCATAATCTTCTCAAAACATTTCATGATAATGGGAGTAAGCACCACTGGTCGATAATCATTTAATTCAGCTGGATTAGGTTTTTTGGGGACAGGACAGATTATTGATTGTTTCCACAGTGTTGGAATTTTGTTGAGCTTGACAGACATATTAAATATTCTGGCAAAGACAGGTGCCAGCTGGCTACAGCACTCTCGCAAAACCCTTCCACCAAGACCGTCAGGTCCTGAGGCTTTCCTTACATTAATCTTTTTTAGAATACTCTGTACACACTCTGGAGAAATTTCTGATTCAGTGTCAGCATCATCGCCTGCCGATGGAGTTTCTCTCACACAGTTGAGTGTTGCATTTAGTTCTTCTGTAAAATCATATTTGTCAAAACGACAATAAAAATCATTTAATCTCTCAGCAAGTTCAACTTGTTTAGTAACATCTAAAACAGTGTCTCTAGCTTGTATCTTCTTCTGACCAGCCATGCTTTTCAGACCTTGCCATGCGTCGTGCAAATATCCACCACGAAAATGCAGTTCAATCTTATCTTTATATTCAGATTTCGCCTTCCTGGTTTGTTGTCTAAGTTCTTTCTGTATTTGTCTACCTGCTCCAATATCATTGTTCAGATAAGCCTCTCTCTTCCTGTAGATAGTTTCTTTTAGTTCCTTGGTTACCCAGGGCTTACTATTGGGGAATACTTTAACCTTCTTTGTTGGGATTTCCTTCTGCTCACACCACTTGATATATTCTGACACAACCATCACAGTTTCATCCATGTTGTCACTGCATAGAGTTTCCCAATCCGTACAGTCCAGGCCGTCTTGAAGTCTTGCGACAGCGTCGGGCGTCCACTGCTTTACCATACATACCGTAGGCTTACGCGTTTTCAGCTCCTGTTTGTAAACAGGGAGAAGCTGAATCGTGTCATGGTCCGAGCTTCCGATTGGCTGCTTCCTGGCTGCTGTGTATGCGTCCCTAACATTTCCGTAGCAACAGTCAAGGGTCGCGTCCAAGCTTGTAGCACACGCAACGTACTGCTGGTATGTTGGAAGCGCTGACCGTAGATTGTTCCTGTTGAAGTCTCCCAGCACTAAACACGGCGCTCCTGGGGCCGCCCGTTCAATGGCGTGCACGCATTCCGATATGGTGGCAAGTGCATTTGACCCATTTGCGTGGGGGTGCACGTAGACTGCAGTGATAAACACTTGTCCAAACTCACGGGGCAAATACTTGGGGCGGATAGACAAAGAAAGCACTTCAGCATCCGGTGTGCATATTTGATGTCTTACTTTCACATTACCGCGAGAACACCACTGTTTATTCACATAGATGCACACACCACCGCCAATAGATTTGCCCGTCACTTTCGAATCACGGTCCAGCCTGAACGGCTCGCCGAACCCGTCAATATGGAGAGCAGGGTCAGGAATTCCATCATTCAACCACGTTTCCGAAAAACACAACACACATGCATTTCTGAACTCAGTAAGGAATCGAACATTTGCCTGTATTTCTTCCAGTTTATGGTTCTGGGGTCCTGGGCGCATAGATCTCACGTTCGCAAAAATAATGGAGGGAAGAGGCGGGCGAAAGCCTCTCTTCTTCAGCCCATGTCTAACACCGTTTTCGGACCCCATTTGCAGTCATTTCACAAGGAAAGTTGATTTTGTCCATACCTTTGTTGTCCGTGTGAGCCCTGAGACGCACAAGCGCCTCTCGGGTGTGGCGAATGGGTCTGTCATCTGCTTGCAGCGGTTGGCCGCCATGCTGTTTCTGCTCACCACTGTCCAATACACACTTCAAAGTCGCCAAAAACACAGTCACCACCATCCAAAACATGCTGATAAAGAGATCCTTGGAAGCACACATCTTCAGCCCTGTTGTATTTTTCTCCTGCTATGTCGCTCTCTCGGTGCACTCGCAGAGAAGACACGGGATAAAACAGGCTAGAACTCCAATACTTTATTAACAGAAGATGCGCAAGAACAAACTCATGAAAGAGGAAGAACCCAGAACGCTGTGCAGTGCTGCTTATATACTAACAGGTCAGATCTAGAACATTCTGCAACATACTGGCAAGTACGGAATCGTTCCAAGGTTACGTAATCTACTGACGCTACTGCACTCGCATGTTCTGGGATGGTCTAGAAATTTCCATCGAAATGCAGTGACTTTTCGCGATCTCTACAACACCTCCCTACCAAAATTGTTGTTTCACAACAAACTTCAACAACAAAGTCTGTCTCTGGGTTTTGGTGTTCTTTTGGATCGTCTGGGGTTGTCTGGACCATACTCAGGAACAGGTGGCTTGGTCCTGGGCAGTCGTGGTCTGCTCTGGTTCTGTGTCGGTGGCACGTTCTCCAGAATCTCCATGGGATGGTCGATCGGGAGCTCAGAGGCATCTGCTGAATCACCAGGTTCGCTGTCCTCTTCAGAAGCGTAACGTGGGCGCAACTGTTCCCAGTGTCGTCTCCAAACTGGGCCACGAGGAACTACCTTGACGTTGAAGCAGCGAGTACCCGTAGACTTCGTGACCACTGCTGGTACCCATCTGGGCTGCTTGGCATGGTGAGGTCCATAGTACAGTGCATATACTGGATCTCCAGCCTTGTACTGCCTGGTCACCTTGGCGACACCTCCAGAGTCTGGAGTCACCTGTGTTTTAGATGCCTCCTTGGATTGCTTGCCCTGAGCTATGTGTGTTGGCGAGGGAAGCAAAGTGTCGATCCTTGTCCGAATCTGCCTGGACATCAAGAGTTCACTCGGAGAGAATCCGCAGGATGTTGGCATTCTCCGGTACTGCATCAGAAACTCTTGAAGTGCTCGCTTCGGGGGCAGAGAAGACTTCCTGAGAGCTTGCTTGAAAGTCTGCACCAGCCGTTCTGCAGCTCCATTGGTAGCAGGATGATAGGGCGCTCCTGTTAGGTGCGTGATCCCACGTTCCTTGCACCAGCTCTGGAACTCTTCAGAAACAAAGGTGGTTGCATTGTCGGAGACCAACGTGTGTGGGTATCCGAAGTGAGCGAAGTCTTCTTCCAGCAGGTCTAGAGTAGCTCTAGTGGACGTGGATGACGTTGGGTGGATGCATGGGTACTTTGAGTAAGCATCCGTGATCACCAGCCAGTTGGTGCCCATGAAGTTGATGGCGTGGTCCAAGTGAACTCGGCTCCATGGCTTCTCTGGTAACATCCAGGGATGAACTGGCGGTTTGGATGGCTTGTTTTGATGTTCGCCGCATGAGTCACATCGTCGACTCGTCATCTCTATTGCAGCGTCGATACCGGGCCAGTATACTGCAGTTCTTGCCAACTGCTTTATGCGTTCCATACCGAAGTGTCCGATGTGCAGAAGATCAAGGATCTTGGGCTGCAGGCTTTGTGGAATCACAACTCTTGTACCATAGATGAGGCATCCGTGGCAGGTACTGAGAGAATCTGACAACTTCTGGAACTTTCTGACTTCTTCGTTGATCTCAGCGTGCTTCAGCGGCCACCCTTCGCGCACGTAGCGCATCACTGTAGCTATCACTGGATCTTTGCCTGACTCTTGACGAAGGATGCTGGAGTCGAAAGGTTTGACTTGAAGACTGAGAACTCGGATGGCGCACACCATGTCCGTGTCTTCCCCACTCTCCTCCCTGTCAAAGTCGATGTCGTCTCCAGAAGGCAAGCGACTGAGGGCATCGGCATTGCCGTGATCTGCAGTTTTCCGGTATTCGATCGTGTAGTCGAACTGGTTCAGCCATAGGGCCCACCGAGCTAGTCTGTTAGCTGCAAGAAGTGGTGTCCCTTTCTTTGGTCCGAACAGCGCCGTCAGGGGCTTGTGATCAGTCACCAGTATAAACTGTCGTCCGTACAGATACTGGTAGAATTTCCGCAAACCATAGATGATGGCTAGGGCTTCTTTGTGGATTTGGCTGTAGTTTCTTTCTGCAGCTGTAAGAGTCTTGGACACATTGGCAATTGGGCGCTCGCTTCCATCCGGATAGCGATGAAACAGTACTGCTCCAATTCCAACGTTGGATGCGTCACAAGCCAGCCCCACAGGCTTATCTGGGTCGAAGTGTACAAGGACTTGATCAGAGGAAAGCACATTCTTCAGCTGTTCAAAAGCTGCTTGTTCCTCTTCTCCCCACTTCCAGGGATTTGCCTTCTTTGTCAGGCGGTAGAGCGGCTCTGCCATAGTAGCCAGGTTTGGGATGAATTTCCAGTAGAATTGTACTGAGCCCAGAAAAGACTTCAAGCTTGAGACATCCGTAGGTGGTGGCATCTTCAAGACTGCCTCGACTTTGGATCCTTTGGAGATTCCTTCAGCCGATAGAGTGTGTCCAAGGTATTCCACACTGGGTTGAGCAAACAGGCATTTTTCACGACGGCATCTGAGTCCTTTGTCGTTCAGACGCGTGAGTAGTCGTTCCAGATTGCTCAGATGATCTTTGGCATCCTTCCCGCTGGTGAGTATGTCATCTTGGAAGACGGCAACTCCAGGCAGATCACTGGTCAGATTTTCCATGATCTCCTGAAAATAACCAGGTGCTGACTTGATTCCGAAAGGTAGTCGTTGTTGCAGAAGTACCCCACGGTGAGTGCTGAGGGCTAGTCTGCGTTGACTTTCTGGTGCCAGCTTGATCTGGTTGTAGGCATCAGCGAGGTCGATCTTCGTGTAACCGAATCCTCCTCCCAGCTTTTGCATCAGTTCCTCTGGGAGAGGCATTGGGTGACGGTGATCAGCAAGTTGATCGTTGATCCCGACTGAGTAGTCACCACAGATCCGCAGTTTTGGCTTCAGGGCGCCTGTACTGTTGGTCTTACGAATTGGAACCACTGGTGTTCCATAGTCGTTGAACTGGACTGGCTTCCAGACTCCTTTGGCGATGCCTTCTTCGTAGACTTTCGTCAGGTCATCACGAAGAGCGAAAGGAACCGGCCTTGCCTTGTGAAAAACCGGCTTCGCGTCGGACTTGAACTTGATTTCCAGCTCAAAATCCTTCAGACATCCCAATTCTTCCTTGAAGAGATCTGGGAACTTGTCGCAGAGAGTGTGGCAATCCTTTTGAAGAGAAGCATAAGTTGTGCTGGAGGTCTTCGGATGCGATTCTTTTGCACCCTCGCTCTTGACTTGACTCTCTATGCTCTTCAGTCCAAGGGCATTGTCCACTGAAATTCCCAGAGCCTGGATCGCGTTTCGTCCAAGTAGGTTGAGATCAGGGATCTTGGTGACGATGTAGGGAATGGAGCTCTGTTTACCAGTCACTGGGTCCTTAGTCTGGCCCATGAAGGTGCCCAACACGGGTAGGTCGTGCTTGCTGGCAGACTCGTACCGATGTGTGACGTCATCCAGCTTCGGTTTTCCCAGTTGTTTCCAGACTGGCACAGAAACAAAATTTCCTGTGGTTGCGGTGTCCAGCTCCATCGTGAACTGTTGATCCTGGATTGTGATTGGAACGTCCAACCTAGGAGTATCTTGGGGAACTTCGCCGAGGATGGCTTTGACGAGCTCTGCTTTTGTGATACTTTTCACTGAAGATTTTGCAGATTGTCGTCCCCCTTGTTGCTGCTGGTGCAGTTTTTTTCCTGCATACAGCCTCCAAATGTCCTGTCTTCTGACAGAAGTTGCATTTGGATTCTTTGTAGTAGCAGTCTGTTGCTCTATGAGCCTTTCCACACCTGTAGCACTTTGCTGAATCGCTGGTCGTGGAGTTAGACTGCTGGTGGCTCTTTGGTCGACCCCCTTTGTTGTTCATCTTGACTTTGTTGACCGGCCTAGGCTTGGAACCGTAGACAGTTTCCTTGGCCACCTTTGCCGCGTCTTCAGTCTCAATGGCGATCTTGACAGCCTTGGCAAAATCCAACTCGGTATCCTTGACCTTGAAAAGAGCCTTCAAGACAGCTTCGTTGTTGACAGAACATATGAATCTCTGCCTAAGAGCTTCATCTTGTGGATCTTGGATCGAAGGAAAGTCACAGGTAGCCGCGTCTTGACGTATACGGGCTGCCAGCTCCTGGAGTGTTTCGCCTGGCTTCCGTTCCATGTTGCTCCAGAACTTGAAACGTTCTCGCACTATGAACAGTTTTGGGTCAAATTGTTCTTTCATGAACTCGACGATTTGGTCCATCGTCAGGCTGTTGATGTCCGTTTTTGGATTCTGTTGAGCAGCCAGATTTGCCAGTTGCTTGTAGACAGCCGGAGTCTGATTAGTGAGGAAGACTTGAGCCTTGCGGTCGTCAGGAACGGCGTTGGCGACAAGAAATGTGCAGAATCTTGACCAGTAGTCAGGCCACAGTTCTGAAGTGGAATCAAAGGCAGCGAAAGGTGGAATAGCGGCGGTCGAAACAGTAGAAGTGTGAGGACGGGTACTTGCACTGGAATCCCCAGTCGGCGTCTGAACTTGAATCATCTTCATCAACGCACCCATCTGCTCTCTTTGGACTGCTAATTCTTCTTCATGCTGCTTTGCTTGAATCTTCATCTGTTCCTTCATTTGTTCCTTCTGCTGTTCCATTTGCTCTCTAAGCAATTTTATCAGCTCCGCTGTCTCTGCCATTGTCAGTCAATTTTCGCTGCTGCAACAGTTGAAGGGGTGCAACTTCTGTAGTTGGAGTTTCTTGAGCACTGGAGAGTACTGTCCCTTCGTAGGTAGATCAATGTCGAATCCTGTCGGCGACGCCAAATATTTCTGTTGTATTTTTCTCCTGCTATGTCGCTCTCTCGGTGCACTCGCAGAAAAGACACGGGATACAACAGGCTAGAACTCCAATACTTTATTAACAGAAGATGCGCAAGAACAAACTCATGAAAGAGGAAGAACCCAGAACGCTGTGCAGTGCTGCTTATATACTAACAGGTCAGATCTAGAACATTCTGCAACATACTGGCAAGTACGGAATCGTTCCAAGGTTACGTAATCTACTGACGCTACTTCACTCGCATGTTCTGGGATGGTCTAGAAATTTCCATCGAAATGCAGTGACTTTTCGCGATCTCTACAACAAGCCCACTTTCTCACTCACAATTCACAGCAATCAGAGTTCAGAACAGCATAAAACAGCACAAAAAGAGTAAGAGCAATGAGAGACCACGGGTCGCCCGCTGCGCAGCGCCCCCTATTTATGTGGGGCGGTCATTGGTCTAGTGGTGAAAACTTCGCCACCAATTCGAGAGGTCAGGTTCGTGTGCCACTCGGGACAAAGAATAATTCCTTCTTGTTGGTGGCACCGTTCATTCGGGCCGAGCGTCGGGGCTCTCTCCGGGTACTCCGGCTTCCTCCCCCTCTGCTCTGGAAATGTTCCGCCCACAAAATTTGATGATAAATGTTAAATTTTGAAACTTAAAAGCGGAGATGACCTTTGGCTTTCGCACCACGTGACTGCAATAGGTTTATGTCCAATGTGTGAGAGAATGCACGTGATTCACATGAGTGTGCTTGTTGGGTTCAGTTGGTTTAAACAGTTTTTATTCATTTTGAACAAATAGAAAATGCACTCACACAATTTACACGAGGCCGAGCACAACAACCCAATATGTTCAGTGTGGTGTAGACTAAAACGCGGTACATTCGCAACCACAACACACATAGCTGTGACGTCAAACGCGTCATAGGTTTGTCCGATCCTTTCGACCGGCAGTGTGGCGCGAAGCAGGTCGCTCGGGATGAAATCGAACGTCGTTCAGTGTTTCCATTCAGTGACCTGCTGTCGTCGTGGTCGTTGTGTCATGTATGCTGCCTGCGCGCACACGTACGCAAAATCTCTGACATCGTTCCCCCTTTGACAGAGTCTCTCTCTCTCTCTCTCGGGGAGCCGGGGTGGTCGAATGGTAGAGCGTTGGGCTTCTAATGCTTGGGTCGTGAGTTTGATCCCGGCTGGGGCCAAATATTTGTGCTGACTTTTTCATCGTTGCTCCTCTTTGATATCACTCTATGTGGTGGAAAATGACGTTAAACCCCCGAACACCCACCCACCCACTCTCTCTTTCTCTGCGTGCATGTGCTCCATTGAGACCTCTGTGATGTGCCCGCACTCTATTATGCTGCTGAGTGTGATTCAGTGGCAAAAACGAAACAGTACAGAAATTCCCGCTTTCCACGTCTCCAAATATCAATAGAGGAATTCGGAAAAATTGGCCAGAAATCACGTCAATCAAACATGACGCCAAAGATCTGATTCCAAGGTCTTTGATGACGCTCTTACTTTGCGTCAGTGCGCGTGCATCTCTTCTTGGATGTTTATGAGGTTTGTGGAGGAAATGTGCTTTGAGGACAGATTTTCGAGTCAACTGGCGAAACAGATGCAGTGCATTTTCTAATTTTGGGGGGTATATTTTTTAATGACACCCCAGACACATAATAATAATAATAATAATGTGGTGTCGACACTTGTAAATACATATGTGATTGTGTTGTCGACGGAAGGGGAATCATCCAGTAAGTGAAGGTTTATATATCTCATTTCAGCTCCAGTTGACTGCACTAGTGACGAGTTCCGGTGTAGCCATGGGTTGAAATGTATCCCGTCAGGGTGGCGGTGTAATGGACGCAATAACTGTGGGGACAACTCTGATGAAGCTGGATGTCGTGAGTACTTTTAAAGAAATCAAGTCTCATTTGAAATATTCATTAGGTCTCTCTTTGTACCTGTCTGTCTCTCGGATATTTGCGCATCTTCTTCTCCCTACTCTCCCATCGCCATGTAGTTCATTTATTTTACATTGTTTTTGTCTCACTTGTGCAGCAAAGTGAGTCTATGTACTAACCCTCCGTCGTCTGTGTGTGTATGTGCGTGTGTGTGTGTGTGTGTGTGTGTGTGTGTGTGTGCAGTAAACCTTAACAATGCATGGCCTTTTCTCAGAATCTACAAACAGCAGAGGCACCACACTTGGCACGCTGATAGACAGCTATAAGTCCTTTCAAAACATACCATATTGATTGACCTTGCCCCAAAGTCAAGGTCACTAAAGCTGTTTGTTTGGAAATTTTACATTGGCGTTTTCTCAGAATCTAAAAAAGCCAGAGACATCAAACTTTGCATGATGATAGACATTGACAAAACCTTACTAACATATCTGTATTCAGTGCATTTGAGTAAAGGTCAAGGCCATAAAAGCTCTTCGGCGGAAAACCTTCCAAAACCTAAACATTGGCATTTTCTCAGAAACAATGAACAGCAGAGGCACCAAACTTGACATGTAAATAGACAGCCATAAGGCCTTCCAAAACATACCACACTGAATGACTTGATCCAAGTTCAAGGTCACTAAAGCTGTCTGTCTGGAAATTTTACATTGGCATTTTCTCAAAATCTAGAAACGCCGGAGACATCAAACTTTGCATGATGATAGACTTTGACAAGACCTTCACTGACATACCTGTATTCACTGATGTTGAGTCAAGGTCAAGGTCATACAAGCTGTTTGCGGAAAAGCTTCCAAAACGTTAACATTGGCATTTTCTCAGAAACAATTTGACAGCAGAAGCACCAAACCTGGGTTGCTGATGGAGAGCAGTAAGACCTTCCAAGACCTACCATTTGAATGACCTTGACTGAAGATCAAGGTCATTAGAGCTGTCTTATTCGAAATTTACAATTGCCATTTTCTCAGAATCTTGGGAAAGGCATCAAACTTTGCATGATGATAGACATTGGTAAAACCTGTACTGGCATACTTGTATTCAATTTCCTTGAGTCAAGGTCAAGGCCAAGGCCACTCAAAATGTTTTGCGGAGACCTTAACGTTAGCATTTTCTTGGAAACAGCTTACAGCAGAGGCACCAAACAAGGCACAAAGATAGGGGCAGTAATGAGACCTGTGCAGACATACCCTTTTGAATGACCTTGACTTAAGTTCAAGGTCATTACAGCTGTCAGTTGTGAAATTTTCTATTACCATTTGTACAGAAGCTGCGAAAACTAGAGCTATCGAACTGGGCATAAAGATAGTCATTGATAAGCTCTTCACTTACAGATCTCGAATGAGATGTCCTTGGAAAACTGTTATATTGCAATTTGCCATTTTCTTAGGAACTATGAACACAAGAGACACCTTACTTCAGGATACATAGTCATAGCTTTACAAACTATATTGTAGAAGATAGCAAAGTGCAGACTTTGGTTATGCATGGAGAACCAAAGGTTATGTACTCTGTTTTTGTCGAGCCTGAGTCAGATCCAATCTGTACAGTGAAATGGTCACAGCACTTTACCAATCTACCGTCATGGAATGTGATATTTTGTAAACCTATCAAAACTACACCTGATCCAGATAGATGGTTTCAGTCCAGACAGTTACACCGTCTACTTCTTACTAAGAGATTCTTACACTTCACAAAATTCTGATTCTGCAAGTTGTACATTCTGTTGTTTTAAAGAGGAAACTTCAAGACAATTGTGCTGGGGTTGCCCGCATGTGTACAGTTATTTTGGATATCAGGGCAGGGATGGCTTAATGGAAACAGTGATAACTGTGCAACATTAACTCTGACACAATCCTTAAATAAGTTTTATAAATAGAGAGGCACTTTGTCGCTTAGAATTGTGTGCATTGGGATGCTTTTGTTAAAAGCAAGATGCTTGCTGAAAGGGAGATAACCAAGGTCTTTAAGTTGTTTTCGATGGACTGAGCATTAGGACGGATTAGTTTTATACCACGTCTGTACAGTGAATCCATCTTTAAAAAAAACAAAACAAAAAAAAAACACAAACAACAAAAAAACAAAAAACAACAACAACAAAAACACTGATGTTCACCACAGTCATCCCAGATGGTTAAAGCGCGATCTCGGCTAGTTTTGCCAGGAGAAACTGTTTTTCTCGATCCAGCTTTCCCAACTTTATCAAGGTTTGATTGCCACATGAGCTGGTCATCAGTGGCAACCCCTAGTAAATGATTTTCATGAAATTGTTGGGTTGCAACAGAATTAAAAGAAAGGTGAATTTGGGGAAGCCAAAGCTGCTGTTTTTGGCGGGTATTGTTACAAGCATGCTTTTAGTTTTTAATGGACTGACTACCCTATGACTGAAAATTGGATGTTTTTAACAGCTATGTGAAAATTGCGCTAAAAGTGTTGTAATGTTCTCAGTGCAGAATGCTCGTGAGACTTAAGGGTTATTCCGCCATTTCGTCACAGTGAGCAAGCCAGTCTCATTAATTGTATGATTCAAAGCTAAGACATACCCATCGGACAATCTGAGCGTGACGTCACATATCGGCCCGATCAATAGCTGCTTGGTTTCGAGCTCAGCTCTACCTCCCCTTCTCGACTGTTGTGCACCAGACATCAAACATATTACACCCCCGCTCGCGTAACTCGAACACGGATAAGTAGAAATTCGGCTAAGTCGAACAAAAAAAATCCGCCGGCAGAACACCTTTTTTGTAACACTAATTTTACTTCGGCTAAGTCGAAATTTGAAGAATACGTAGCTAAGTCGAAACACGCTTAAGTCAAGTCGAACAATTTTTTGTTTGCTGACTACGGTTAAGTCGAATTCGAAGCCTGTACATGGTACCACCCGCCACAATGACAGAATAAGGGGAATCCCCCACCCCCGCGTTTCCTCTTGGCCTCATTCTTAAACTCGTATGCTGCCAGACACGAAGATTACACGTACACAACTGACCTCCTAACCTCCTTTTTCCACCCCAGCTTCTCGTCTCCACGTATTTAAAGGCCGTTCTTAACCGGGCGAACTTTTGGTTCGCGAACTATGTTCGAAGAGTACGGCGAACTAGATTCGCGCACGTTGTTTCTTAACCGACCGAACACTTCTTGGCAAACTCTGGTTCGAAAGGTACGACGAACTCGGTTTGAGGTCTGCACAGCGTGACGTGGGAACCCTCGCGATCCTTTGGCGGATCCTGCCCTCTGATTGGTTGCTCGGGGAGAGCTGTTGTGGGTGATGTGGATGATTACACGGCCGGCACCGCAGGTGCCGTAGTTTCCGGGCCTGGTTAATGCCGGGATATTTATGACAGGGAGCGTCGAATGCGGCCCTGTCCCGCATTTTAAGCTTTGAGTTGCCGCTACGCTTGTGACAAGCTGTAACCTCCCGACTTGAACCCTTTTTGCCCTGAAGATGCTCGCTGGTCAAATACGTACAGGTCAACTCGCCACAATACCAAATCGCCACAGGGTAGAAATCAATTTGATTTACTCTGACCTCAAACCCTTACCCACACTCTAACCCAAACCCTAACCAAGAACCTTACCCTGACCCAAACCCTGTTCATACAGCCTAACTTTAACCTAAGCCGAATTCATAATCCTTAGCGTGTGGCGACTCCTATGGCCGTGGCGTATGGCATGTTGGTTTTGTTTCAAGTTACCCCACTGGGAATACAGGTCAACGGTAAGAAACACACACACACACACACACACACACACACACACACAAAGGCGCACACGCACACGAGGGGGGGGGGGGGTCATCAGGAGACGTACATAGGGGGGTCGGTGTGTTGCCCCAGGGATCGGGCTCTGCCCTGCGCTCTGGGTTGGGGACGGCTGTCTTCGAAAACAGTGGTTTGATCGCCACCACTTGGTATAGGGGTGGACCAGGGTAATAACATAAAGGAACTGAGGAGTTGCCTCCGAGTGGGGACGGCCCATCCCGCTGGTTTTTAATAGGAAAGAAATGGTATTCTTTTCAGCCGAAATATCACGCAAATTTCGACCGATTTCGACAAATCCGAGTAATATACGCTTCAGTCGATATATCTAGTGAATTTGCTACGAATTCGGCTTATCCGTGTTTTTGGATAAGTCGAAATTCGGATATGTTGGTACAGATTTTCAATCCCCGAGCGATTTCGAGTTATCCGTGTTCGACTGTAATATATTAGTGGCACGTTTTGAGAACAATAAAAAGCAATGTAAACAACGACCACACACACACACACACACACACACACACACACACACACACACACACACACGCACGCACGCACGCACGCACGCACGCACGCACAGAGGACACGTAACAACGAATATACAAAAAAGTGAGGTGAACTTGTAATTTGTTGGTATATAGATCTGCTGATATTGTTGTTACAGACGTAATCATGCACCATACAAAAAGAATTTAGTTTCTTCCTCTTGTCGCGTCCGCATCCCTGCTGGGGCCAAATATGTGTGCTGGCTTTTTCATCGTTGCCCCGTCTTTGAATCACCCGCAGGGGCGCCGGAACCGGGGGGGGGGGGGGAGGTGTACCCAAGGAGGGGGGGTAAGAGTATCTTTTTGCCCCCCCCCCCCCCCCGGAAAATCAGGTGACTATGGCAAGAGGGGGGGGGGGGCAAAGCCATGGTCTTGTCCCCCCCCTCCCTTTACCCACCCCCCTCCCCCACCCCTCTTTCTGCTCTCTCCCTCGTCCCACCCAAAAGAGAACTCAGTTTAGCCATTGCATGAAATATCAAAACGACTTGGCAGAAAGTCGTCTGATAATCACTAACCCCCCCCCCCCCCCCCCCCCGCTTTTCATTTTCTCCGGGCAACGTCCTTCCTTTCACTGGCTCTGGCGTTTCCCCCCTCTGAGATTCTGCCCCCCCCCCCTCCCCCCAACATCTTCCGGCGCCCCTGACCCGTATGTGGTGGAAAAGGATGTTAAACCCCCAAGCACCCACCCACCCACCCTTCCTCTTGTCGCTTCAGAGCTATTCAAGGTTAACTGTTTGGCGTAAATCTAAACGTGAGCCACTGAACTTTCTTATTAGACGGCGTTTTGGCACTCTGGTAAATGGTGCGGGTCATGAGTTAGAATCCTCACTGGGAGCTAAAAGTGTATCTGATTTTCATCTGATGTTTGTGATGTTTTTTTTTTGTTGTTGTTGTTTTTTCTCGTTTCCCCGTATAACACCCGTATTTCCCCGTGTATCACCCGTATTTCCCCGTGTATCACCCGTATTTCCCCGAACATCACCCGTATTTCCCCGTATATCACCGCATTTCGTAGAAAAGGGACACCCACCCACATACCCGTCTACAGTGGAGGAAAAGAACGTGAAACTAGAAGAAACAGCAGAAGCTATACGTATAGTTTTGGTGATACATGTACCGTACGCGGTGCACGCCAGGGACAACGTCGCTGTCCACACTGTACTGACTGTAATTCTGTACTCTAAAAATAATAATAATAATAGTGGAGATTTTTAACGCGCCTAACCCAGGGGCTGGCTCTAGGCGCTTTACAATATAACGGGGGGGGGGGGGGGGGGGCAACAGAGACCATGGCAGTAAGAGAGCGGGGACCCCAACATCCTGCCCAACCACAGGATGTGGGGAACCCAACCCAAATAAACCATCTTACACACACACACACACACACACACACACACACACACACACACACACACACACACAGAGTGTACAAGACAATAAAAAGCTGGGTTGAATTACTGGGAGGAGAAGAGATGCGTTTTCAATTTAGCTTTGAATGTTGCCAAGGACTGAGCGTGGCGGATGTGGGAGGGAAGGCTGTTCCATGTGACTGGGCCAATGTACGAAAAAGGCTCGTTGGCCTTGGAACTTTCGACGACGGACGGGCACACGGAGTAGGCGAGTGTCCGCGGAAGAGCGCAAGTTACGGGATGGCGTGTACAGCTGTATTAGAGAGGCCAAGTAAGGTGGAGCTGAACCAGTGATGATATTGTAACAAACAGTGGCAATTTTGTAGTGGATTCTGTTTTGGATGGACAGCCAGTGGAGATCAGACAGCAGGAGAGAAACATGTTGACGTTTTGGTACTCTATACGACTGTACCCTGTACGACATCAATAATAACTATAATAAAGGAAACTTATAAAGCGCTTATACTTGTATAATAACAGGCTGTAAGTGCCCTACGTGATGACAAAGCTCAGTACAGTTTACAACTCACAGGCAGCGTAAACTACAATTTACAATGTAGTACCTAATAACGAATGTCAGCCACGTAAGACACAAATACAAAATACACATGAAAAGCTTGCGTATCGCACAACACACAGGCATCATGTTAACTATACGCACATTCTCAACATGCACCGATATAGGACAGCGGATAGACTAAATCAGTTTTGGGTTTTGAACAAGTGGGTTTGAAATTCTCTATTTACTTGTCTGACACACTACAGCGTTGCGGAAACATTTACATTTTTATCCAATGCGCTTCACTCCTTGCTTCAAAACAGTAGTTTATATTAGGATATAGCACAACTGACAAGCGCGAAGCCTTGCGTCGCGGTAACATGGCACCAAGGCTTCTAGAAAAGCGCAACAAGCGATTGTACAAGAAAATCAAAGAAAAAAGAAAGAAAGTCGTATTTCTCAGATACTAGATGCTGCAAAGTGAAGTATGCCCCCCCCCCCCTTCTCCCCCCCCCCCCCTTCCCCCATCCATTCATTCAGCGCTTGACACTGGTTCTGGATTTTCTGTAACTGAATGGTTTAGGGAGTTGATTCCATAGAGCAGGCAGCTTGAAAGGAAAGGGTTTCTGACGGAATGTTTTAGTTTCTACAGTGAGGGTGCAAAGAACGTTAGTGCAGGAGCTACATAACTGCAGTGCTTTACCCAGTTTGGCTCATAGCGCCGGGGACTGAACCCAACACGCACGATCACGTGAATCACACGCATTCTGTCACATACCGGACATGAACACATTACCTTCACGTGTTTCGAAGGGCCAGTTTAGCAACTGGGTGAAGGAGCCGGGGGGGGGGGGGGGGCGACCATGTGTTAAGGTTTTTATAGTCATGGTCTCCTCTCTCCTGAAATCGAGAGTCATGGATCCTAGCGTAGAAAAAAAATTAACACATTAATATCTCTGTGGTGGCTGGACCAATATTTAAATAATGATAGGATACAAGTGACGCTGAATAACGCTCCACGCTGAAAATATACACTTTGGCCTTACAAGCTACCGTGTATGATTGTCTGAGTGGAAAATGCCCAACTCTAACACTGCGAGCTGAGGTTCGTCTGCTTGGCAGCCATTTGCAAGGTGTCGGCGCATGCGTGCCTGAATAGAAAACCGCGGGAAAAGTCGGAGATTTCTAAAGGTGGGCAGATCAGACAAAAGCTGACAGAATAACAGGAATTGGTGTAATATATATTTGTCAGTCTCAAAAACAGTTGGCTGAAAAATCTCACAGGTCCTGTACTGCTTTCTACAAGCTTTTCTTAATCAAAAAAATTCACTGACTCAGCGAAAAGATCTTTCAACTAAAACGTAAGTCAGTTCAAGATCCCTCGAATCTGACAGGCCGGCATGCTGATTCCTCCCAACCGCATAGCAGAAAGATCTACACAAACACACGAGATTTTTCTTTGATGACTGAACAAAATTTCTGATTACCACTGATTTGATGTGATCACTGATGTGTGAGTGTCAGTTTATGTCACTTATGTCTCTCTAGATCTAGATTGTGAGCCGACAAGCATATTCACGTGGAAGGATGGTAGTGAGGAGAAAGAATAAAAGGAAAAAAGGGGGCGGAGCGTAAAATACGGCAGGCACTATTACACAGCTGCTGTACTTTTTAAACTTTACAAAATCAACCGTCACATAATCCAGTGTGTTAAATTGTACGTGCAGTTTTGCTTTCCAGGGACAAGGTCGGTGTAAACTAGCATGCATAATCAAACGCAAAACAGTAATTAATAATGGAAAACGTTGAATCTGAACAGATGATTTAAGTCCATCCTATACAAATCAAGACTCTCATCTTTTTTAAGTTGTTTGTCCCTGTAATGTACCGAGAGCATTACATGTTTGGCAGCGAGCGGGGAAAACAGCAACATGGTTCAAACTGAAAATGTTGCCACTTCGCATTGTCAGACCTCTTGACGTCAATGGCACCATGCGCATCACGTTTGTATGTGGGCACTTGTTTTCAAATGTTTTTTCCTTTGGAGCGAAATGATCCAGTTTGCTGAAGATGATCAATAATATTGTATTGATGATCTGTGGTTTTCCCTCTGTTGTTGTATGTTTCTAAAAAGCATTCATGTCTGTGCTTGGGACTGCTGATAAGACAGTCGAAACATGCTTGGTGAGTGGATGAGGATCTTTGTAAATTAGGCTTTTGGTTGTCCTTTGAGTTGGTCAGACCAGACACAGCGAATGGTCAGACATCAGATTCCTGACGGGCGAAGGTTGTCCGATTTCATTTAAGACTTTTTTTGTAATGTTTGGCAGATAGTACACATTGTATATTTTAATTCATATACAACTAGGTCGGTTGTACTGCAAACAAAAATGCATACATGGGCACACCAACCGTATTTATTTATATTTTAGTATTACTTGTACTGTTTAATTTTCACACACACACACACACACACACACACACACACACACACACACACACACTGAATGAGAAACATCGAAAGACATAATGTTTCAGGTAGTGTATGTTGAAATTTATCAGCCTTGTGATTTAGGACATCACTTGAAGGTCACACATTATCAAACGTTTCCTTTTGTACATTTATTTCTAGACACATGTTGATCAGTTACAACACAAACATTTTGGCCAGTGGGGACAAAGTCTACCATTCAGGCTGGAAACATGACAGCACATGGAAACTGATCAGATTTAGGACTGACCATACAGTAATGTGTCATGGTAAAAACAAAAACAAAACTAAATACTATTTCTTTCAAATGTTACAACAGTGAAACAAGTGCTTGGACAACTAGCAACTACAGATAACAGAAAATGTATTCTTTAGATTCTCACTGTTCCTTCAGCCTAGCCAGTCAGATTCACAGTATACTGTGTCTACTTTGCTTCAGTGTTATAACCTTCAAAATGAAAATGTAGCAGTACAAACAAACATACAACCAACCAGCACACCTACAAACATTTCAAACAGAGTTTAGTACTAAATTTATTTCAAAAAGGTGGGGGCGGGGGGTATGGCAGTTTGAATTTAGCGTCAAGTGTCCGATTAGATGAGGGATTTTTGGGACTGAATTTCACTAGTGTCAATACTGGAAAAGGTCTTGTCCTTTTACAACCGGCTTTGACATCACCATTACGGTAATAAAAGATTATTTTAATGAGGGAATTTTAGTGTCCAAGATGCCCGTCTGTAGATCCTGCAGCAGGTTTAAATCCCATGGTAGGCAGGGATATCACTGGCGATTGCTTTCTGAGGGGATTTCATATCGGTTAAACACAGACTTAGGCCAGTTTAAGAATATGTAATCTTTGCTCTTAGTTTGTAGTACATGTACATGGATTCGACACAATAGAGGTTATCTGGTACGCTTGTTGCTAACTTTAACATTAAAACAAAAAAGCAAAAAGTGGACCTAACTAAACTCACCACTTGGTGTTGACTTGAATAATCGCCATGTTGAACATGATATCAGAGGATGACACATTTGTAAACATATTTGCAGGAGCTGGTTGTTTGAGCAGGAGCTGGGCCTGAAATAAATGCATACATGCAGATCAAAGTGATGTTGTAACACAACACACACACACACACACACACACACACACACCCCACAGATCTGTAAAAAAAAAAAAAAAAAAAAAAAATTGTGATGGTGTGCATGGTTTCTCTTCAGTCCTCATTTGTACTGATCTTGCATGACATGTACTTCATAGACTGTTCAAACACACACAAAACACTTTGGTAATACAGCTGACTTGTACTGCAGGCTTACTGAAATAGCTGCTGGTGAGTCTGACATGAGATCTATCTGTACACTGCCTGAGATCATACTTGCAATACCTATGTACAGACCAATGCCACAGCAAAATGCACAGGTGTGCCCTGCTTTTCAGTCCCCCCCCCCCCCACACACACACACACAATTCCTGCTGCAACCAATGCACACCTATCTGTCTAGCATACTGTTTGTTCAGTGCTCTGCATAACATGACAAAGTCCAGGGAAAAGAATATCCCAAGTGTCTATCATGTCACAGTCAGCAGGGGGAAAACACAGTAGGACCATGATGCTCACCTTCGTAGAATGGATACTGTCTGTGTATGTGATTATAAAAAAACTGCTGTGAGAGTCAGAATCTAATGTAGCCTCCCTCCAGTTTTACTCTGTTGCCTCCCAGTACTGCCTCTACTCATCCCTCTCCAACTTTCCTGGACTCTCCTCACAGTACACATCTTCCACACCCACCGGAACTCGACTGATTAGTGTAGATTGATCACCTCCTCCTTCCCATCATCAGAGTCATTTTCTTCCAATTCTTCTACATGCCCAAAGGAATCAGGAAAACCGCCGTCCAAATCTACGAATCTTGCCACACTCTAATCTTCACTTTCTGCACCATTCCCCGGAATATTTGAACAAAAAATTCCACGATTATCCCTATTACGTAATGATCGCGCCGCCATCTTGTTGATACGAAAATCTAAAGTAGATTTTCACAACGACAATTTATAGAAACTTAAAACCACTAGTAGATAATATGGCTGTTTGATGTGGGAGCGAGACGCGTCCTTCGACTTTGCGAAAACTAGTTCAGATATCCCAGGTCAGTAAACCACTGAATATGTTCGCTAGAACGTCATATTTTGAGAAAATTGAATCTCGCCTGCCAAAGTCGCTGAGCGTGTTTCTACACGGTTGCTGAGGAAGCAATAGACAAGAAGATGCAGTAATTCTGAGTTATACAAACGCCACCAGCGACATTGTGAGAGTACAATCCGGGAGCAGTATGTTACTGGTATGAGTGATCGAGGTGAGTGCGAAATTTCAAGATAATAGATAGATCTGGTTCCTGCCGTGGTCTGTACAATTTAGTAAACTGCAGGACATGGCAGTAGAAGGCTTTCTTTGAAACTTGAAGCAGGCTTTTCAGTTCTAGCATTTAAAGATCTAAAACCACTCTAGTCAATGTCCTAAATAGTCGGGCTGCTAAGACAAAGGTATCAGTGACGCGAACCGTTACTGTTGCTTGTAGGCTCACACGCTTCCTTGTCAGACTCAGACGACAATCTCTGTCTAAACTGACAGAGATCATAATTATTGTTTTGAAATAAAGGGGGGAAAATGGACGTACACTCAAACACACTGCTTACCTTCAACCACGACGAAGAATCACAACGCGGATTGAGACTGATTGAGGAAGTATCCGTGTTAGTATCCTTTCGTGAAAAATGTCGCAGGAAAGTGCGCGCGGGTTGGTGTGAGGGCAAATGGGAGATAACTCTGAAATAACAATGAGTTCATTCCCTTCAGTTTTCGCCGTGCGCCATAAGGGATCCCATTCTAACTTCCGCAGACGGCCGGTTGAAGCCGTGAACATTTCAATCAAGTTCAGCTATAAACATCATCGTACAGCTTAGGTACGCTGTCAGTTTTCTTATATTAGCCTGACGTTTTCCTGTGCCATAGCCACCACGAATAAAATGTAGCCACCAAAAAGTTTCTTCGCTTGGATCCCTGACCCAGGATGTGGCTTCCCCGATCACTCATGGGTACCAGGATGTGACTTCCCCGATCACTCATGGGTTACCCGGACTAAGGTTTTTACTACCATGCACCCACCGTTTGTGCAGAGCCTTTGCATACCTTTGTGTGCTTTTTTTTTTTTCTGCCCCAACTCTTTGCCAGACAGTTCCAGTGGTGTTCCTCCCAGGTAATGGTTTGAATTCACTGAGGGGCTCGAAAGCTGGGGCAATTTTTATTATGCATGATGATGAACATGAGGATGATGGTAAGATGATGCTATGGAGGTCCGTGTGGTTTGAGACTGCTGGACAGGGCCGCATTCCACGCTTCCTGTCATAAATATCCCGACATTAACCAGGCCCGGAAACTACGGCACCTGCGGTGCCGGCCGTGTAATCATCCACATCATACCACGTGGGAAGCACCCCCAAAGTCGCACCCGTGAAGTGGATGAAGCTCGGCTGTGTGGCAACAGCCTCCCCATTGGGCCGATAGCACACCCACTTTGGGTAGGAGCAGACCTAGGTAGGAAATAATCCCTCTTGCGGCTGGGACTCGAACCCGGTCTCCGGTCGATGGTCCGAAGTGCCGCTAACCACTACACTACGGGGGCCGGTGAAAGTGCTTATTATTATCTTTCAAACCGTACCCAACACGATTAGGAAACGTCCTGAGGAAGACCTCTTCCCCCCCCCCAAAAAAAAAAAAAAAAAATCTAAAAATTACTAACATCGTCCCTGTTGGCAATGGTTTGCATGCACACAGTGCCTGGGTCACGGGGGAATTACACCGTACACGACGCGAGGTCAAGGTCGGCAATGAGTTAAAAGTTTTTGTTTTTTTTTTCAGATCTTTAAGAATATTCACAGTGTAAATCCCTCCGCTTTTGGAGTTTTGTCATATTCACAGGCAATTTTATCTATTTCCAAATATTTTCAATATTTGTCCTTATAGACGTAATGGTGTAGCTATTGTTCTGTATAAGACTCCAGATATGTGTAAAAGACCGTATTTAACTTTCGAATCCCGGTTCGGGCCAAATATAATATATTTGTGCTGGCCCTTTTCACCAGCATCAACATATCAACTGAACGGCATCTCAGCCTTTTGACCAACCCTGTGGCATTTGAATAAGGTCACTGAAAATGAATGGTCTTCAGACCGTGCTGATTTCGGGTGTGGTAAAGAGAAAGCAGTTACTGAAAAGCGTGCCATCATTCACCCAAGACACCGCTTTCTTGGACTTTCACCGAAACTCTGTGGCTTTGGTCTTTGTGTGTGAGATCACTGGAAACTGACAACTATGCCAGTTACAAGTATGAGATATGAATTTCCTCGCATTTGTGATCACCCAGAAAATGAAAGTACTAATTAGAAGAAAATGTGTGAAGAAAATGCCACTGCACCGCAACACAGAACAACGACGCTCACTCACACTGAATAAAATACAAGACAGAAACCACATAACAGCGCTTGCTCACGCACGCACACACACATCTGACAATCCAAAAGCCACACATTCTTTCCCCTTCTCCCTTTTCTTTCTTTCTCTCTTGTCAACGACATAAGCACACACCAGTCAAACATGTATAAAACTTCGGCAGCATGCTACTCCACGCACACACATGCATACAGGTCACAATGTCTACACATCACGCGTCACATAGTTCACCCTGTCCGAAACAAACGTTTCTCTTCCTGGCTCTCTGTTCAAAACAACACACTGTTACTCTACTCAGTTGCTCCTTTCAGGCAACCGTGGCCGGAACAAAAGACATCTCTCCGGCGAACTACTTTCACTTTCTCTCTCTCTCTCTCTGGCGCACTTCCCACTCGGCACCAGTCTCTTCACGGGGCCTCTGTCTCTCTCTCTAACTCTCCCCCACAGAACTGCATTCACTCCCCACTGGCAGCGTATCCCTCTGTAACCCACAGATTTACAAACACTACTCAAAATCTCTATCTCAATTTTGGTAAGCAATTATCCCATCAAACACTGAAATTGTCTAATTAGTAAAACGAGAATTCTCCGCTTACCAGATACGCTGCCTTCTGAATCACTTATCTCTCAGCACGACCGCTACGTCAGCCAAAGCGGAATATGCAAAACCTCTGGGCTCAACCTCTCGTCTCTGCCCTTCAAACTCGCTCGTCCGACACACACCAGATCCGAGCTCTGCCACTATCGCTCACCTTCTACTCCCCGTGACAAAAACTCCCGCACAACTCAGTACTGAACTGACCACACTTCACCTGACCACCTCAAAACATTCTCACGTGCGATACATACGCGCTCACACTCCGTCAGCCCCAAACTATCAAAACATCCCATAATATTTACACTCAGCTTCCTTACACACACACACACACACACACACACACACACACACACACACACACACACACACACACACACACACACAGACGGCACTCACTGAGGAGGAGAAGCGCGTTCGGCGCACCATGCACGTTTTCTGTCAGAGTTACACTTGAAAAATCGTCTCTTCGGGAGATCGGCAGTGACGTGCGTTTGTACCACAGATGCTTGCCTATGAACGTGGAAAATTTAGCCCGTCCTATGATGCAGAAAACTAATAACTCCTTGCTTGAAAACAGTAGTTTATATTAGGATATAAAGCAACTGACAAGCGCGAAGCCTTTCGTCGCGGTAATATAGCACCAAGGCTAGTGTAAAAACGAAGCGACTAACTGGGTAAGCCTGCTTCTAGAAAAACGCAACAAGCGATTGTACAAGAAAATCAAAGTAACAAAGAAAGTTGTATTTCTCAGATACTAGATGCTGCAAAGAGAAATATGTGCCCCCCCCCCCCCCTTTAACACATGGTAGCCCCCCCTCCCCCCCCCCCCCCCCATCCATTCATTCTGCGCTGGACACAGGGTTTGGATTTTCTGTAACTGAATGGTTTAGGGAGTTGATTCCCTAGAACCGCAGCTTGAAAGGAAAGGGTTTCTGACGAAATGTTTTAGTTTTTACAGTGAGGGTGCAAAGAAAGTTAGTGCAGGAGCTACATAGCTGCAGTGCTTTACCCAGTCTTTTGAATTGGCTCATAGCGCCGCGGACTGAACCCAACACGCACGATCACGTGAATCACACAGCATTCTGTCACATACCGGGCATGAACACATTACATTCTAGTGTTTCGAAGGGCCACTTTTCACAGCTGGGTGAAGGGGCCGAGGGGGGGGGGGGGGGGCGACCATGTGTTAAGGTTTTTACTATCATGCACCCACCGTTTGTGCAGAGCCTTTGCATACCGTTGTGTGATTATTATTATTATTATTTGCTGCCCCAACTCTTTGCCAGTTCCAGTGGTGTTCCTCCCAGGTAATGGTTTGAATCCACTGAGGGCTGGAAAGGGCAATTTTATTATGCATGATGATGAAGATGAGGATGATGGTCAGATGGAGGTCCGTGTGGTTTGAGACTGCGGGACAGGGCCTCATTCCACGCTTCCTGTCATAAATATCCCGGCATTAACCAGGCCCGGAAACTACGGCACCTGCGGTGCCGGCCGTGTAGTCATCCACATCACGACGTGGGAAGCATCCCTAAAGTCGCACCCGTGAAGTGGGTGAATCTCCGCTGTGTGGCAACAGCCTCCCCATTGGGCCGATAGCACACCCGCTCTGGGAAAGAGCCGACCTAGGTAGGAAAAATCCCGCTTTCTTCGGCTGGGACTCGAACCCGGATCTCCCGGTCCACGTTCCGAAGTGCTAACCAATACACTACGGGGGCCGGTGAAAGTGCTTATTATTATCTTTCACACCGTACCCAACACGATTAGGAAACGTCTGAGGAAGACCTCTTTCCAAAAAAATCTACAAATTGCTAAAATCGCCCGGTTGGCAATGGTTTGCATGCACACAGTGCCTGGGTCACGGGGGAATTACACCGTACACGACGCGAGGTCAAGGTCGGCAATGAGTTAAAAGTATTTTTGCAGGTCTTTAAGAATATCTCACAGTGTAAATCCCTCCGCTTTGGAGTTTTGTCATATTCACAGGCAATTTTATGTACAGTATTTCCTTAAAGACTTAATGGTGCAGCTATTGTTCTGTATAAGACTCGAGATATGTGTAAAAGACCGTATTTAACTTTCGAATCCCGGTTCGGGCCAAATATAATATATTTGTGCTGGCCTTTTTCACCAGCATCAACATATCAACTGAACGGCATCTCAGCCTTTTGACCAACCCTGTGGCTTTGAATAAGGTCACTGAAAATGAATGGTCTTCAGACCGTGCTGATTTCGGGTGTGGTAAAGAGTAAGCAGTTACTAAAAGAGTGCCATCATTCACCCAAGACACCGCTTTCTTGGACTTTCACCGAAACTCTGTGGCTTTGGTCTTTGTGTGTGAGATCACTGGAAACTGTATGACGAAATGACAACTATGCCAGTTACAAGTATGAGATATGAATTGCCTCGCATTTGTGATCACCGAGAAAATGAAAGTACTAATTAGAAGCTTGACTATCACTAAAGGTCATTCAAAATTATAGCAATGGAACGTACGGCCTCGCCACTAACTGTCAACTCTGTCACGTTCAATGCCCCCCCCCCCCCCTCCACCTCCCAATATCCTCCCTCTTTTTACCGTAACTCCCCCCCCCCCCCTGCCCCCGCCTCCCCACGCTCTCACCCACCACTCTCTCCCCTCCCCACTCGTTCCCTTCCCTTTTCGTTTCTGTTCCGGTTTAGATCCCGTAGTAATTCTTAAGTTATTGTTGTTTTTCTGTAGCAAGGACAAGTTGTATGATAAGCACTAGCGCTTACCACTTCTAACATTGCAAATCAAAGTTCATTCCTTTTTTTCCCCACATCCTTTAAAATTTTCCCTTTTCTAAGAAACGTTGGAAATGTTGGTTTAGATAGCAAGACAACTACAATCTGTAGTGTTAGTTTGTGATTGTTATCCAGATTAAATCGTCTTGCAGCGTGTAAACTAAATTAATTTTGATTCCTGTTTAACACATTCAGTCCCGGTCAAGATGGTATCCCCGCCCCTGGGAAAGCCCAACCGCTCTCCGTGCCATCCCTGCATTCACTGATTGTTAATTCTTATTCTTCTCAGTCGTCATTTGTAAATGTTCCATTATATGTCTGGTTTACAAGGGTCTTCTCTCGCTCGGTTAGAATGTTATCGTCAGTCACTCCCTGAGTCGCTGTTTGCCACACCTGTTGATTGGCAGAGACTTTGTTACTGCAAGGACTGTCTCAGATTTCTCACCATTCCTGATCTTTCTTGACTGGTGATCGTCCACCATTTCTTGCAGGACCATGTTCTAACCCCACTTTCCATCCGGTGTCGTAACGGGAAGTGCGTGTGGCACGGATGGCAGTGTGACGGCTGGGATCAGTGTGGAGACAACTCTGACGAAGAAGGATGTCGTGAGTAGATGTGCTACTACATTTTGCCTGACAATCATCTTAAAACTAAAACAGCTCATGTGAGAGGTCAGAGTATAACGTGTAAATTTTACACAGACATGCAACAGACTGCAACTAACAGCATCATTTGGATACGCTGAATAGTCTTATAGTTTATTCAAGTCGTGTTAGTTTCCATGTATTTCAAACACATGTTTATAACTGTTATCCCCAGAAAGGAATGCCAAATCCGGCTAGTTTATATCAAATAATTAATTTTGTAAAACTTGTAAGTGGCTCGCAGCCTTAGAATGGTATTGTTAATTTCTTTTTAAACCAAGTATGGGGGTGTACTTGTGTTTGTATGTTGTGTGTGCAGAAACACTTTGTTCGCCTTTAATGCTATTGAATGGTTCGGTGTTCCTCGACAAAGCTCCTTTTTAAACTATCATTTCTTTCGCGGAAATAGCCAAATCCTAAAATCCTACTAGTTACCCTTTCAATTTCTGTGTGTGTGTGTGTGTGTGTGTGTGTGTGTGTGTGTGTGTGTGTGTGTGTGTGTGTTTTAAAAACATTCAAATTTGCTGTATTTATTGTAGATAGTTGACACTAACCTTCCAAGACAACCTGTAAAGAAAGTAACAACAACAACAACAACATCAATAATAAATATCATGTCATCATATACCAAAGAAGATGAATTTAAAAAAATGGAAGGCTATAGGCCTGCTGCTGTCCAAAACGCTTTCATTGCCCCGTCAACTTGAGCATAGTTTCACGTCTACTGCGACTGTTAGGTTGACTGATTTCACAGTTGTTTCTAGATCTGCCTAATCGTGAATTTATAATTCACTCTAATTCACGTTGCAGCACCAAGAAGTTGTCGTGTGGGTTACTTCCAGTGCAGCAATGGGAAGTGTCGCCCGTCAAGGGAGCGGTGTAATGGACGAGACGACTGTGGTGACAACTCTGACGAAGACGGATGCCGTGAGTACTCTCCGCCACTCTCTCTCTGTCTCTTTCTGTATTGCTGTGTCTGTCTTATTGCCTGTCTGTCTGTTTTTTTTTAAATAAATGGAGGGGGTGACAACAGCGGAACAGATTTCTCGTTATTTCATGATGCGAGTCACTTCAGGATGATGTTCACTGTAGGTCCACGCAAGTCGCACTAACTAAGATGTGCGGGACTGGGTGTGGTTCGTTTTCCGATCGGAAAATATCCTGGACTGTGTCGATAGTAGTTGGGTGACGACAAGAATCGAAGCCAAAAAACGTGTGTGTGTGCTGTTGGGAGAAACAGAAGCTGCAGTGGCTGCACCAACTGTCCTTGTATTCTTGACGTCATGTCCATCTTTCTGCTTGTGCTTGTTTCCGGCAGGGCTTCACACTGGTGTGTACAGTCATATTCATTATGTCAGTGGGACTGTGCTCTCCTTGTGCGAGAATGGTAGCGTTAGTGGCACGTACAGGTGATTCGTGTCGACCATCGACGTATAGATCTAGATCTATACGTCTGTGGTGTCGACTCTACTTACCCGACACGCTCAATCCAGGCACGTCGTCTGCTGTCCATAGTGGGTTGTGCCCCTTCCACTATGATAGAAAATGGGAGACCCATCGCCGTGATGTGCTGATTCCTCTACAGGGTTGAAACAGAACATTTATCGTGAACATTATTTTAGAGCATTTTAATTCCAGTCTGACGATTACGTAATATGAAACTTTTATTTCTAGTAACAATATTTTTCGGGAAAACTACCTTCCGGTTTTAGAAATTATATTGGAAGTCACGACATCACTTGATCCTTGACTCGCTTAAATAATTTAATCTGTGGGATCATTTGGTACAAGGACCTAAGTGTCATGGATTGGATAGGCACCTATGTCATTTTAGTTTACCATTCGAGGGAAGAGGTTTTGTGACGATTTCACTATTTGCAGGTGCGCCAGTAGCCAGTTAGTTGTCCACAATACTCTGAATTTAGCAATACTCTGTGATATTCTGGCGAGTGACGCTGTCAACCCTGTCTATATATCTATTGCAGCACCAAGTGAGTGTCCTAGCGGTCAGCTCCAGTGTAACAATGGGAAATGCGTGGAAGGCAGGGTACAGGTGTAATGGACGAGACGACTGTGGTGACAACTCTGACGAGGACGGATGTCGTGAGTACGCTCTCTCTCCCTCTCTCTCTCTCTCCACTGTGCCTGACTTCATGTGACTAGTGCAGTGGAGTTTTTCTGAGTGTGGGAAACCGACGAGCGTTTAGTGTGCGATACTGACTGTCGTGTGCTGTTCTTCATCACGCCTTACTGTCGAGTGGACTCTATATTGTTGCCGATTTATTTGCTCTTTTTATACGTCACTAACGTATCATTGTGTTCCATTTGAGTTTCATCATTTCATTTATACTTTCACAGTAACTTGGGAATATTAGTACGTAACAGTCGTAGTTGAGATTGTCTTCTTTTTCACCTTGTTCAGTCTACTGTACCTCACCTTATAGTTTGTTCTTTTTTTCTTTCTTTCTTTCGTAACTCAAATAATTATATCCAACTTTTTGGCATGACTAATTCTGTATAAAAGGTTCCTTTAGTACTAAACGTGATGACCCCGAAGCAACAAAACCTGCGGCAGCGCATGTGACATTTAAATATTTACCATCTTTTAAATAAGATAACCGACACTATATTAATTTTTTTTTTTCGTAAGACGCCGAATCTGTTCCATATATTTGGCATTTCTGAAACGAGACAGAACGCTAGTATGTGCGATGATGCTATCAGTATACTCAGGTGTTTTTATGTTTATGTTTATGCGGGGCGGTCATTGGTCTGGTGGTTAAAAACTTCGCCACCAATTCGAGAGGTCAGGTTCGAGTGCCACTCGGGACAAAGAATAATTCCTTCTTGTAGGCGGCACCGTTCATTTGGGCCGAGCGTCGGGGCTCTCTCCGGGTACTCCGGCTTCTTCCCCCCCTCTGCTTTGGAAATGTTCCGCCCACAAAATTTGATGATAAATTTCATTTTAAATCTTGAAACTTAAAAGCGGAGATGACCTTTCGCACCACGTGACTGCAATAGGTTTATGTCCAATGTGTGAGAGAATGCACGTGATTCACATGAGTGTACTCGTTGGGTTCAGTTCGCGGCGCTTTGAGCTAATTGAAGAAAATTGGATAAAGCCCGTACACCATAACTACTCAGTTCTTCTTCTTGTTCTTATTATTATCAAGTGTTTTTGTTATCTATTCCATGTCTGAAACTTTGCCGCGAATTAGCCTCTGTTGCTTGCGCGGCGTTAAGCCCTAAATAACTAACTAACTAACCATGTCTGAAACCGAGACTGAACGCTAGCATGTGTGATGATGCTATCAGTATACCCAGTTTTTCAGTCACCAGCAGGCATCCAACAGAACCGTATACATGTACAATGTACAGCCAAATATCACATCTGTACTGCCGCTGGCACACACACACACACACACACACACACACACACACACACAGCATCAGAGCAGTTGCATAATGTGAGAACATGCAAAATTACATCCGTGTCTCAGGTTCAATATATCTGGATCGAATTTAAAGCGCATGGTCCACACAAAGAGCTGTTGAAGTGATGGTTTGGTTGTCATGTCCTCTCATCAGTGCAATAAAATTTCCATCGAGATTTCTTGACACAGTGGTTATTTTTGTATTTTCTTCTCGCAGTTGTATGTAGCGGACAAGGAAACAGGATACGTTTTTCGTCTTCGAGTTTGTTAGTACACAGAGGGCAGTATTGCTGGCTGAGACCATTTTTATAACGGGCCGTATTGGCATGTATTGGTAACATCCCAGCTCTTAGCATGGCATAAGCGCCCCTAAACTGGTGGCTGGTAAGAGTATGTAAAAAGTTTTCTTGTTCAAATGACCTGTAATGTGTATATCGTTCCTTTTCTCTCACATCATCATTCTACTCTTGAAACAAAAATGTCAAGATCGGTTGGACCTTCGTGTCAAAGATCTTAAAGAATGTCATTACTGCTAATATCATTAAATCGTTTTAATAGTTTACAAATTTCCACTGTGGCTATACGTGCCTTGGTGACGAGGTTAGCAGTACCAACTGAGGGACTCATTTTGGTTGTATAGCCGGGATAGACAACTGTTAACTACTAAGAGTTCCTGCCCCAAATACCATCTTTCTTGTTTGGCGAGACGTCCGCCGCGTCGGAACACCATAACCTTAGTTTTGTCAGTGTTAACTTCTAACTGTAATTTGTCACAGCAGGACTGTAGAGTGTTGAGTTGCGTCTGAAGACCGACTGGTGTGTAAGACAATAATGCTAAGTCATCGGTAAACAATAAAATGTACAGCTCTATAAGCCCCGTTTGTCACTACCGTGTGTGCTGCAAAGTGTAGGTGTAAGAGGTGCGTGCTCTTTCTTAGCTCTCACTCACACGCAGTCGCACGACAGTAAAGCTATGGTCACAACCGGCCGTACGGGCTCCTACGGCGGGTCTACGGCCAAAAATCGTGGCAAATCTTGCGAACGGCGCACGGGCGTCCTGCGCAATTTCCAGGTCGCAAGGAGGCCGCAGAGCGCTGCGGTCGGTTTTCGACATGATCAACAAACTCTACGATCACCTACGATTTTTTACACACTTGCGTTGGCCGCACGGCCACTGTACGGCCAACACACGATTGCCGCAAGTGCATCGGACGACCTTGACCTCTCCGGGCGAAAAAATAGGTCACGATGAACGCACGAGTGACGCACGGTTGTCTTGCGTGCACCCCACGAAGACCGCACGATGGCCGTACGTGATCACAGAGCGCAAGTCGGTAGTACGATGTTCCCACGATGCACACACGTGCTCCGTGCGTACTCCGCAAGGCTGACGCAAGATCAGGCGCGGGCCTGGGGGATGTTATAGAAAGAAGACATCGACTTTACCCAGTAACCCCATCCAGAGGTATATAAAAATATAATAAAAAGGAATAATACAAGTATTTAAAACCAACACACCAACCAGCAAGTGAGAAGAGGAACACATAGTGGTATGATGAATTTCCCCTGCTCCCTGCCGCCCTCTCTAAAGCTTTCTCCGACGCTTGAAAATCATACACGTCTGTTTAATTTGCGTATTACTTTCATGTTTGTCTCATTAAAGTCCAAAAGACAGTTTGGAAGAAAACTCTCTCTCTCTCTCAGATATTTTTTTGTCTTTGTCCAAAATTATTATCAAATTTTTTTTTTTTTTAATTACTTTTTGTCCCCTTTCGGGGAAATAATACGAATATTCAACAACAACAAGTTTTATAATAATGTGTGTCTAAAAGAAAAAAAGAAGAAGAGAGGAATGAGAAATAAGAGAAATATCATTGACCTGCCGTCTTCTCCTTGCTATTTTCTTCTTTTTTCGGTTATAAGAACACACACTTCCCTATACGACCTATACTTCCCTATACGACCTTGTAACCGATTTCTCTGGGGAGCCGGGGTGGCCGAATGGTAGAGCGTTGGACTCTCAATGCTCGGGTCGTGAGTTCGAATCCCGCCGGCTGGGGCCAAATATTTGTGCTGGCCTTTTTTCTCGTTGCCCCGTCTTTGATATCACCCTTATGTGGTGGAAAAGGACGTTAAACTCCCAAACACCCACCCACCCACCCGTAACCGATTTCTCGCTTACAAGGGACCTCGCTTATAAGAACACAGTAATGCATGTCCCTACGAGATTCTTATAAGCGGATTCGACTGTATCAAACTTACAGCAATCATCAGAAGAAAAAAAAACTTGGCCTGGAAGTCGGTATGAACAAGACAAAAACTTTGATTTTCAGGGAGGGCGGGCATTTAGCTGCAAACGAGAAGTGGTATATCGGGAAACCGAAATCGAAGTTGTCAATAGTTAAAAGTGTTTAGGTTTCACGTTGACTACAAAGCTGTCGCTTACAAATGCCCTGTCAGAGATAGCCAGAAAAGGAAAAGTGAGAGTAACACAACTCTTAAGATCCATGTAGTCTTGGAAACCTCCACCCGTCTATATTCTACAAGCTATTCGACGCCCAGGTAACACCCCTGTTACTTTATTCATCGGAAATTTGGGGCATGGTAAATTTTGACGTAATTGAGAAGGTACATCTGTTTGAAAGCAAGCGGTTCATGAGCGTAGATATCCGAACACCGAACTACAGACCCATACGCTTAAGTCAAACACGCTTAAGTCGAACTTCGGATACGTCGAAGCAAAAAGTTTTTCCCGGCCAAACTTCCTCTTTGTATGACTAAATTTTCCACGGATAAGTCGAACGAGTACTCAAAAACGGATAAGTCAAAACTCGGTTATGTCAAACGAAATCTGCAATTTTAGCCTCGGTCGGATAAGTCGTACCAGTCGCTGGCACGGGGATTTCTTTTTGTCCTTCTGAAGCTTCAGCGCCAAAACACGGCTTGCACGGAGATTTACATTTTCCGTGCAAGTACAGGTTTGACGGTGTTATGTGTCCCGCGGGCCTTAGGGCTGGTTATCTTGGGTGGTAGAACACGAAATTGGCGAGAAACACGTGCAAGAAGAGAGCTAGGCGTGAGATCTGACCCTGTGCCCCTGATCTCTGAGGTTTTCTGTCGCCAGTGTTAAGAAGGTGATTTGCCGTCGGATTCGGAGGTTAAGCAGTGAGTTATTCCTGTGTGTGAAATGTGTGTGTGTGTGTGTGTGTGTGTGTGTGTGTGTGTGAGAGAGAGAGAGTCTGCCGGTTAGAGTTGAATCTTTCTGCTATTTGACTGCGTGTGTTTATATGACGTTGCACTAGAATTTATTGAGCACATGCGATCATATGACTGCGAACGCGCGCGCGCACACACACACGCGCGCGCGCGCGCGCGCGTACGCACAGATGACGCTGCTAATCTTACAAGCAAATAAGAGTCAGTGAAACTAGAAAAGAAGAGAAAACATAAGCTGTTTGGTACCAGGCAGCAGCTTTCATGTCAGAACGAAAAAGCCATCAGAAGAAAAAAACCCAAAAAACTTGGCTTTCTCCTTCCTCTGCATTGCATGTGTGACTATGGTAAGACCAAGCCAGTACTATGAACTCAAAGTGAACAAAATAGCTGCGGAGATTCGATGACATGGCACCTTACACGAGCGAATTGAATATAACAAATCCTAGCAGTAAGGCTCAGTATAGTTCGCACCCCTGGGCCGTTCTGGGCAAACTATTCAACGCATCCACACTCATTTGGTAGAGTTCGCCTGCTTAGATCGGTTTAAGGTTAGGTTTAGATTTAGGGTTGGGGTTACCTTGTGGTAATGGTGCAATCGCTATGTTGTTCAGACGGTCGCAGTGCATTTACAGCAGGTGCAAATAACACAAGGGGGCGAACTATACCAACGCAGCAGCAGTGAGCTCATGTTGACCAAATACATTTCAGTTTCCAAACCGAATCGGGGGGGGGGGGGGGGGGGGGGGGGGGGGGGGGGGGGGGGGGGGGGGGGGGGAGGGGGGGGGGGGGGGGGGGGGGGGGGGGGGGGGGGGGGGGGGGGGGGGGGGGGGGGGGGGGGGGGGGGGGGGGGGGGGGGGGGGGGGGGGGGGGGGTGGGGGGGGGGGGGGGGGTGGGGGGGGGGGGGGGGGGGGGGGGTGAAAAGGTACAACTCGCTTAACTCGAAGCTAGAGTCGAAATCGACCTTATCCGTCGTCACGGATAAGTCAAACTTCGGATACGTCGAACAAAATCCATTTCCCCTGCGAATTCGACTTAAGCGTGTTCGACTGTATATGATATATGGAGAAACAGGCAGACACCCGTTGTACATTATCAGCAAAGTTCGGGCGATTAAGTATTGTTTCAAGCTACATAAAATGTCAGACTCTAGATTACCAAAGCAAGCCTACCAGATGCAGCTTAGATCTTTGACAAGAAACTCATGGGCAAACCAGATCAAAGAAACACTGTGTAAGCATTGATTTTGGTTTGTCGGGAGAATGGGGGCGTAGCAAACGAGAAGATGTTTCGTACTGAGTTCCGACAGAGATCGAAGGATTGTTTTCTTTTTTCAAACCTGGGAAGACAAGGTAGAGACAAGTGAGAGATTTTCCACGCACAGACAGTTCAAAACAATATTGGAGCCGGTCACTATTAAGAAATTTAGCGACTGCCTCCTTCGTTTTAGACTTGGGATAAATAACAGATACAAGAACTCTCATGTCAAGAGGTGTCCTTTCTGCCCAGGCGAAGTAGAGAAGGAAAACCACTTTCTATTCCATTGTGATGTGTACAGTGACCTTCGACTCGAGTATCTTGGAACGGTTATATATGGCAGAAACGATCCATTTGCACTGAGCACGTACTGGTATTGAGAAATGATGAAAAGCTGAGAAAAGTGCTATGTTATAATTTTATGCCGACCGGTCTCGTGAAGACAGGCTAAGTATTGGAAATCGAGTAGGATGTAACCACCCAGGAGATTCTCAGGGGCCGCAGGCCATCCTAGGGTATTCACCCTTTTCTCCTAGGGTATTAACCCTTTTCGCCTAGGGTATTAACCCTTTCATCGCAGTGCGTCCTTCCGCACTGCACACCGCGCCGGCGCGCGCGCGCGTGTTGTGTGTGTGTGTGTGTGTGTGTGTGTGTGTGTGTGTGTGTGTACACTACTCTGAACAGTCCTAGGTCTAATCTGTTGTTTATATCTTTTGCTTCATCCACAACCATCTGGTCACGTATTCACCGCAGCTTGTAGGGGCCGCCCGCCTAGCAATAAACTCTCTCTCTCTCTCTCTCTCTATGACTTAAGTGTGTGAAAGATAGACTGAACACAAACATTGACGATACTGAGGTCTCCAAGCAAGCAGACAGAGATACCAGGAAACGCATTAGTGATCTTGAAAAGAAATTGACAGTCAGAGGCCTTTTCGAGAAGAAACAATTTGAAGTTTTTAGACATTTGTGAGTCAACAAATGAGGACTACTCTGCTTGTGCACAGAAGATCGTAGAAGAGATCGAAGAACGAGTACTCAGTTCGACGGACCTGGGGCGCGAACGCAAATTTCTTTACGCAAATAGTTGCGGATCGTAAGTTCGTACGTGGCTACGTGAAAACTATCTCTTCCGCTAGTTGGTCGGTCACGACGCGCACTTACTGGAAACGGTGTTACGTACGGGTTATTTTTAGATCGGTGTGGGACCCCTGGGATTCCCACGGAAAACACCATCACGTGACCTGCGCAAATTCTCCTTCCAGCGTGAAGAGTAAAAGAGTAGAGGGGTGTGTTCACTACGCGTTCACTACAGGGTTTTTGATCGAGTCATGTTTCTCTGCCGTAGCGTCAGGTTAATGCGTGGCATGTATGTGGAGAGTGTGATCAGGAGTGCATGCAGGTCGCATATAGACCGCTCCCTAGCAGTCTCAATCTCAACATTGGACCAGTAGAAGCATTTACTGCACGTACAAACCGTATGTAGCAGGCTCACTGGCAAGAAAACCAACGGAATGAACCTCAATCAAAGAACAACGAAAAACGAAAGAGGAGAGGATAACAACAACACCAGCAAAACTCTCCACATACATGCCACGCATTCAACCTGACTTGCTACGGCAGATAAACATGACTCGACCAAAACTCGGGTCCACAACACAATGAATGATACCTGCATTGATAGGCATACGATCAAAACGGTGATGGCTGACCAGTGAGGACTGACCGAGTGCGTTCAGCACTGAACTAGTCCGAAACACACACAACAAATGTTAACCCACAAAAAGGAAACAAATCAACCAACGATGTGTGTACGGCCGGCCATACAGGCCTTTGCATTGCAGGGTGCGTAGTGAACTGAACACACCCCCCTACACGGGTACCTCAAGTCGTCCTACAGCAGATCGCACAATTCCTGCAGGTCTCTCCTCCTAAATCTAAACCTTTGAAGCATGTCCACATCGTCGTACGAGTCAAAAGGGTTAGTACGATCGCGGAACACCCCTTTCCCGTCGCAATGCTCTTCTCATTTGCAGTTGGTAAATCAAGCGGGCCGCCATTTTTCAGATCTACGCAAAGGCTACGGCACCTTTCCGACACCCTCCTAGGTGGTGTACAATACGCAAGGGTTTACGAGCGGCCGTAACTCTGCGCAAACGTCATGACCACCCAATTTTATCACAAATCGTAAGTTACGGACCCTCGCGTGCGTAAATCGGTGGCGGAAAAGTTACGAACGCGTCGTGACCACGGCCCCTGGTCAGTATCAGCTGTGTGATAGGGGAGACAACCGAGTTTTTCTGAGAGAGCCCGATGGATAGCCCTATGGATTGCTCACACATTGCCATACTACGATTTTACGGGTACCAGTAACTGCGCACGAGCTTCATCTAGTCAATAGTTGTTGAACCTCGGAGACACACCGATGACCATTACTAGTTAGCCCTTGTCCATCTTCTCGCATGAACAACCCGTACTGTGGAAGTAGTGAAACAGGAAACGAACAACATAAGTTTCGTGTTTTTTTGTTTGTTTTTTTTTATCGCCCGCTTTGGATCAAGAAATAACTAAAGTAACTGGTGTCACATCAGCAGGTAAATAACCCCTTGTTTCTCTCTGATCCTGTTTTGCTTTTCCGTCATCCTATTTTGATGTTTATGTTTGAAGTTATGAGCGGTTAAAACAAAGAAGGCCTTGTGGAATTTTATGTTTCATATTATGACTTTGGAACATGAAATCCATTGACTGACTGACTGACTGACTCTCTCTCTCCTCTCTCTCTCTTGGCGTTAACTAACTAACTAACTCTCTCTCTTGTTTTGCGTGCACTTGTTTGTATAACGTACAACACCCATTTTCAGTTGGTACATATGCATACTTACAATTACTTTATGTGCATGGCTAGTGGAATAGATTGGTAACTGAAGTATCAGCTACAACAGAATTCGTGTGCGGATGCGCGTGCGGTCGTGTGGTGGCTCTTTTATTTTGTGTTTGTCGTTTTGGTTAGCCGGTACTCTTTTCTTTAAAATAGTATCTTTACTTTGTAGTTGTAGCAACGGCAAGTTGTAATACTGGTCAGTCGACCAGAGACTTCACCGTTAGAAAGTGAAGGTTCATTTCTCTCTCTCTCTCTCTCTCTCCGCTAGGACATGAAAGCTCGGCCCTAACCGCCCCCATCACCGCTCCCCCCCCCCCCCGCCCCATTAAACAAAAGGTGCAAACGTTTTTCTACACGTTGACTATAGTGTTCAAGTCAAGGGATTCTGTCGCATGGAATCGGATCTTTACCGTGCACATATGAAACGAGTGTTAAAAAAAGGGTGAGGCAGGCGTCTGTGATATCTGATGCCTACTATAAAAAAAATGGTGCAAAAGGACACAGAACAAGTTCTGGTGAGGGAGACTGCACTAGTAGAGAAAAACCTTACTAATGATGATGTAGCTTTAGTGGAAAGGAGACAAGAACTGCCTGATATTGGGGGAAGGGGGGGGGGGGCTGGGGGCACTGATGGAATGGTTGTTAGATCGCGTGGAAAGTCGATACGGGAGGGTGAGCGAGCAAAAAGGTATTCTTGTAGTTTAGAAAAAGGAAACATTTTGAAAAAGTCTGAACTTGTGAGTAAAAGATAATGGAGAAACTGATAACATTTTCTAGCAATATTACTGCATGTGTGTCTGTAAACGTGCCACTATTCTAGATGGTTCAAGGCGATCCCTGTTCGTCCTACATCTACTTGACTTGTGCAGAAGTCACAGAAATGAAAGGGTTAAAGATTAATGAACTTGAAATACTGTCTTTTGCATATGACACATCTGATTTTCTTGATGGTAGTGAAACATCTTTCACTGAGAGCATACAGTGTCTCATAGTTTGCTTCTCTATCAGGACTAAAAATTAATCATGACAAAACACAAGTGGTCTGGCTAGGACCAAGAAGAAAAAACGCTGAAGTATAGTACATGCGCGACGCCAGCTTAGAAGCCTGGGGTGTTTAAGGTCCTGGAAATACTATTTTTCACCGAGACAGACAAAATGTACAGATTAACTATAATATAAACGGACTCTCATAATCTGGTCTAAAAGACAACTTACCCCCTTTGGAAAAATAACTGTCATCAAGATTCAGACTTAAAAACAGACTCAGACGTTTAGGCTTTAGCATATATAAACAAGTTGTTTCAATGTACATGATGTATGAAATGATGCACAAATGTTACATCAATTAATTCAGCGAAAACATTGTGAGAGGGATCCAACTTTCATCAGTCAAACAACTGCAAACAAACCAGAACCAAAAAGCAGATTGTACACAAAACTCACCAATCTGGAAGGAGCTACACAGTTCTACATTTATAGTGGAAAAAATTCTTCTGTTCTAATCTGAAAACTTTTAAATGGAAACCACGCTGGTTGCCGTATGGTACTTTCATTCTCCACCTACGTTTGACAAAAGGGTCATGTACTAATGGCTTGGTTTTCAGCAATATATCTATGTCTATTATGTATGGAATTCACTGATTCCAAGTGTAAAACGAACTACAACATCCGTGAAACCTTTCAAAATCCTTACGTAATATTCGTAGTATACCGATTTGAAGTGAAGTAAATTGTGAAGCGGTTACTGTTTCTCATTAATAACGATAACTGTATATTGTGTAGGCGCTTCACCCAATTTCTTGAATTGGCTCAAAGCGCCGCGAGCTGAACCCAACACCTACGATCACGTGAATCACACGCATTCTCTCACACATGGACATGTACAGTCACGTGGGGGCGAACGTTCAGCTCAGCTATTTAAGTTTCGGAATTGAGAAATGGATTTATTTTCAAATTTGGTGGGCTGATCATTTCCACAGCAGAGGGGGAAGAAGCCGGAGAGAACCCCCGGCGATCGTCCCGAATGAACGGTGTCACGTACGAAAAGAAACCTTCGTCCCGAGTGGGACTCGAAACTGACCTCTCGCATTGGTGGCAAAGTCATTGAAGCACTAGACCACCGACCACCCCATTCCCGTAGTATAACTGTATATTGATTTACCAATTCCCCCCCGCCACACACACACACACACACACACACACACTCACACACACACACACACGCCCTCCCCCCCCCCCCCCTCTCTCTCTCTCTCTCTCTGGCATCACTAAAGATAACTGGTTGCATAGAATATTTTGTAACGACTCTCCGTCAAAACTTTATTACTTTTCTTATGTCCAGAGTTTGCTAACCTTAGACAGGATGGTGGCGAGTATGCGAGAATCGTTATGCAGCAGTGTAGAAACAAGATCTGGGCTGATATTTTAAAAAAAGTTCCAAATGTGGACCAAACACTACTGTGACTTTGTATCTGAATGTTTGTATTATAACATCAAAGTTAAACGAGGTAGACAGATTACTCATAAGTATATGCAGGATTTGAAAAACAATGGAATATTTGCTATTGGGCATTAATTGGATCCCACTTGGGAGTTTGAGCCGTTCATTCAAAATGTCAAGTTCAAATTGTATTGTTTACTCAGGCGTTATTAGTACTGCTAAGGAATACAATCGCCAGCTAAGGCTTGAGAAAACTGGTAACTGTACTGTAGATAGCAAAGTGTGGACTTTGATCATGCATGAAGAACCAAAGGTTGTGTACTCTGTTTTTGTCGAGCCTGAGTCAGATCCAGTCTGTACAGTGCAATGGTCACAGCACTTTACCGACTACCATAATGGAATGTGATATTTTGTATTTTGTATTTTATGTGATATCACAACTATACCTGATCCAGATAGATGGTTTCAGTCTAGACAGTTACACCGTCTACTTCCTACTACGAGATTCTTACACTTCACAAAATTATCTGATTCTGCAAGTTTTACATTCTGTTGTTTTAAAGAGGAAACTTCAAGACAATTGTGCTGGGGTTGCCCGCATGTGTACAGCTATTTTGGGATTCAGGGCAGGGATGGCTTAATAGAAACTGTGATAACTGTGCAACATTAACTCTGACACAATCCTTAAACAGATTTTATAAATAGAGAGGCGCCTTGTCGTTTAGAATTGTATGTATTAGGACGCTTTTGTTAAAAGCAAGACGCTTGCTGAAAGGGAGATAACCAAGGTCTTGAAGTTGTTTTCGGTGGACTGAGCGTTAGGACGGATTAGTCTGTACAGTGAATCCATCTTAAAAAAACACAAAAACAAACAACAACAACAACAACAACAACAACAACTGGTGTTCACCACAGCCATCCCAGATGATTAAAGCGCGATCTCCGCATATAAATGTTAGTTTTGCCAGGAGAAACTGTTTTTCGAACCAGCTTTCCCACTTTATCAAGCTGTGATTGCCACATGAGCTGGTCATCAGTGACAACCCCTAGTAACCGATGTTCATGAAATTGTTCGGTACAACGGAATTAAAAGAAAAGTGAATTTGGGGAGGACAGAGCTGGTGTTTTTGGCGGGTATTTTTACAAGCATGCTTTTGGTTTTTAATGGATTGACTACCCTATGACTGTGTTTAACAGCTATGTGAAAATTGCGCCAGAAGTGTTGTCATGTTCTCAGTGCAAAATGCTCGTGTGCCAGACCGAAGGGTTATTCCTCTATTTCGTCACAATGAGCAAGCCAGTCTCATCAACTGTATGAATCACAGCTTAGACCTAGCCCATTGGACAATCTGAGCGTGACGTCACATATCGGCCCGATCGATAGCTGCTTGGTTTCGAAGTCAGCTCTACCTCCCTTCTCGACTGTTCTGCACCAGACAACATAATATCAAACATATTATTAGTGGCACGTTTTGAGAACAGTCCAAAGCAATATAAACAACAATACAAAAACAACAACAACACACAACACACACACACACACACACACACACACACAGAGTCACAGACACACACAGAGGACACGTAATAACGAATATACAAAGAAGTGAGGTGAACTTGTAATTTGTTTGTATATAGATCTGCTGATATTGTTGTTGTTACAGACGTAATCATTCTGTGCACCACACAAAGAGAATTTAGTTTCTTCCTCTTGTCGCGTTCGTATCCCGGCTGGGGCCAAATAATTATGTGTGCTGGCTTTTTCATCGTTGCCCCGTCTTTGAATCACCCAAATGTGGTGGGAAAGGGCGTTAAACCCCCAAACACCCACCCACTCTTCATTTTGTCGCTTCAGAGCTATTCAAGGTTAAATGTCTAGCGTAAATCTAAACGTGAGCCACTGAACTTTCTGATTAAACGGCGTTCGGCTCTCTAGTAAATGTTGCGGGTCAGGAGTTTGAATCCTCACTGGGAACTAAAAGTGTATCGATTTTCATCGCTCCGTCCTTAAGCAGGGAGCCGGGACAGTGGAGAGGTAGAGCGTTGGACTTTCAGTGGTCGGGTAGTGGGTTTTATCCAAAAATCTAATGTTTGTGATGGCGTTTTTCTCGTTTCCCCGTATATCACCCGTATTTCCCTGTATATTACACGCATTTCGTAGAAAAGGGACACCCCCCCACATACCCGTCTACAGTGGTGGAAAAGAACGTGAAACTAGAAGAAACAGCAGAAGCTATACATATAGTTTTGGTGATACATGTACCGTACGCGGTGCACGCCAGGGACAACGTCGCTGTCCACACTGTACTGACTGTAATTCTGTACTCTATACGACTGTACCCTGTACGACATCAATAATAACTATAATAAAGGAAACTTATAAAGCGCTTATACTTGTATAATAACAGGCTGTAAGCGCCGTATGTGATGACAAAGCTCAGTACAGTTTACAACTCACAGGCAGCGTAAACTACAATTTACAATGAAGTACCTAATAACGAAAGTCAGCCACGTAAGACACAAATACAAAATACACAGCGGATAGACTAAATCAGTTTTGGGTTTTGAACAGGTGGGGTTGAAAATCTCTTTTTATTTGTCTGGAACACTACAATGTTGCGAAAACTTTTTACATTTTTATCAATTGCGCTTGACTCCTTGCTTGAAAACAGTAGTTTATATTAGGATATAGCCCAACTGACAAGCGCGAAGCCTTGCGTCGCGGTAATATGGCACCAAGGCTAGTGTAAAACGAAGCGACTGAGTTAGTCTGCTTTTACAAAAGCGCAACAAGCGATTGTACAAGAAAATCAAAGAAACAAAGAAAGTCGTATTTCTCAGATACTAGATGCTGCAAAGTAAAGTATGTGCCTCCCCCCCCCCCTCCCCCCCCCCCTTCCTCATCCATTCATTCAGCGCTTGACACTGGTTCTGGATTTTCTGTAACTGAATGGTTTAGGGAGTTGATTCCATAGAGCCGCAGCATGAAAGGAAAGGGTTTCTGACGGAATGTTTTAGTTTTTACAGTGAGGGTGCAAAGAATGGTAGTGCCAGAAGAGCTAAATAACTACAGTGCTTTACCCAGTCTCTTGGATTGGCTCACAGCGCCGCGGACTGAACCCAACACGCACGATCACGTGAATCACACGCATTCTCTCACATACCGGGCATAAACACATTACATTCACGTGTTTCGAAGGGCCAGTAGCAACTGGGTGAAGGGGCCGGGGGTGGGGGGGGGGGGCGACCATGTGTTAAGGTTTTTACTACCGTTTGTGCAGAGCCATTGCATACCTTTTTGTGCTTTTTTTTTTTTTTTTTTGCTGCCCCAGGTAATGGTTTGCATCCACTGAGGGCTCGAAAGCTGGGGCAATTTTTATTATGCATGATGATGAAGATGAGGATGATGGTAAGATGATGCTGTGGAGGTCCGTGTGGTTTGAGACTGCGGGACAGGGCCGCATTCCACGCTTCCTGTCATAAATATCCCGGCATTAACCAGGCCCGGAAACTACGGCACCTGCGGTGCCGGCCGTGTAATCATCCACATCATACGACGTTTTAAGCACCCCCAAAGTCGCACCCGTGAAGTGGGTGAATCTCCGCTGTGTGGCAACAGCCTCCCCATTGGGCCGATAGCACACCCGCTTTGGGTAGGAGCCGACCTAGGTAGGAAAAATCCCGCTTGCCTCGGCTGGGACTCAAACCCGGGTCTCCCGGTCCATGGTCCGAAGTGCAAACCACTACACTACGGGGGCCGGTGAAAGTGCTTATTCTTATCTTTCAAACCGTACCCAACACCATTAGGAAACGTCTGAGGAAGACCTCTTTCCCAAAAAAATCTAAAAATTGCTAAAATCGCCCGGTTGGCAATGGTTTGCATGCACACAGTGCCCGGGTCACTCTTAGGGAGGGAATTACACCGTACACGACGCGAGGTCAAGGTCGGCAATGAGTTAAAAGTGTTTTTTTTTTTTTTTTTTTTTTTTTTTTTTTCAAGTCTTTAAGAATATCTCACAGTGTAAATCCCTCCGCTTTTGGAGTTTTGTCATATTCACAGGCAATTTTATCTATTTCCAAATAATTTCAATATTTGTCCTTATAGACGTAATGGTGTAGCTATTGTTCTGTATAAGACTCCAGATGTGTGTAAAAGACCGTATTTAACTTTCGAATCCCGGTTCGGGCCAAATATAATATATTTGTGCTGGCCCTTTTCACCAGCATCAACATATCAACTGAACGGCATCTCAGCCTATTGACCAACCCTGTGGCTTTGAATAAGGTCACTGAAAATGAATGGTCTTCAGACCGTGCTGATTTCGGGTGTGGTAAAGAGTAAGCAGTTACTAAAAGAGTGCCATCATTCACCCAAGACACCGCTTTCTTGGACTTTCACCGAAACTCTGTGGCTTTGGTCTTTGTGTGTGAGATCACTGGAAACTGTAACCCTTACAGGGCTAGTTCGCTCCACTTCGCAGTCTGAGCGACCTGGAGACCGTACCATTAAGGCTGGAGGATCAACTACTGGTTTAAATTAAGCGCAAATATCTTGCCTACATTGTGTAGTAAAAAAAAAAAAATGGAAAGACTGCCATAAAAAAGTACTCAGATTTGTCTGTGAGCTGACCTACCCTCCACAGGGCGGACTTACCCCGACATGGGGCAAGTCCGCCCGGTGTCCGGGGCAAGTTCGCCCACATATGCTTTGGGCATAAATAGTGAAAACAATAAATGTTTTTGGCTCACTTGTGTAACAAAGTGAGTCTGTGTAATAACCCTCCGTTGTCTGTCTGTGTGTCTGTCTGTGCGTCTGTCTGTGTGTGTGTGTGTCTGTCTGTGTGTCCGCAGTAAACCTTAACATTGGCATTTTCTCAGAAACAATGAGCAGCAGAAGCACCAAACGTGGCAAGCTGATAGACAGCCAAGAGACCTTTCAAAGCATGTATTATAGTGATTGACCTTGACCCAAGATCAAGGTCACTAAAGCTGTCTGTTTGGAAATTTTACATTGGCATTTTCTCAGAATTTAGAAAAGCCAGAGACATCAAACTTTGCATGATGATAGATATTGACCTTTACTTACATACCTGTATTCAGTGACTTTGAGTCAAGGTCAAGGCCATGCAAGCTTTTTGCGGAAAACCTTTCAAAACCTTAACATTGGCATTTTCTCAGAAACAATAAACAGCAGAAGCACCAAACCTGGCTTGCTGATAAACAGCAGCAAGACCTTTCAAGACATACCATTTTGAATGACCTTGACTGAAGGTCAAGGTCATCGAATCTGTCTCATTGGAAATTTAAAATTGCCATTTTCTCAGAATCTAGGGGTACCAGAGGCATCAAACTTTGCATGACGATAGACATTGCAATACCTGAACTGGCATACTTGTATTCAATTTCCGTGAGTCAAGGTCAAGGCCATTCAAGATGTTTTAACGTTAGCATTTACTTGGAAACAACAAACAGCAGAGGCACCAAACAAGGCACAATGATAGGCAGCAAAGAGACCTATGCAGACATACCCATTTGAGTGACCTTGACTCAAGGTTAAGGTCATTACAGCTCTTTTGAATGACCTTGACCCATCTCACAAGTGAGCCAAGGAGGCTTTGCTCCTCTAGTTTGTATAGCGCTGCTCTGACATAACAATAAAGGACTCGTTAGGCTTCACACACACACACACACACACACACACACACACACACACACACACACACACGCACGCACACACACACACACACACACACACACACACACACACACACACACACACACACACACACAGACCATGTCCCTTTATACCCTTACTTACATCCACACAGTCCATCCTCAAAAACACCAGACATACTCCAACACTCAAACTTCTCACAACACAGGACACCATGCAGTCCTTATTTTTAAATATCAGAACCGAAACACCAGCAAACTGTCTGGTACAACGGGAACAAAATATGCGTTATGCGATGTCTTCAACTCCGGCAACTTGCACAGTGCAGATCATCTCAGGAGCTGTAGACTGATTCTGTATCCAAACGGTGCGCCGGGGTGGTCGATTGGTAGAGCGTTGGACTTCTAATGCTCGGGTCGTGAGTTCGATCCCGGCTGGGGCCAAATATGTGTGCTAGCTGTTTCATCGTTGCCCCGTCTTTGATATCACCCTGTGTGGTGGAAAAGGACGTTAAACCCCGAAACACCCACCCACCCACCCTGTATCCAAACAGTTGTGACAGACGTAGGATGGACTTTTCCCGATGTCTGCGCATTCCACATGGCTCGGAGCCCAGTCTTTACATTCGATGCACTTCCCTCTTTGACTCGCTGACCAGGTCGACAAGCAGACAATGCAGTAATCTTCCTCCTCTTCCGATGGTTCATATCTCATAGATTTCTTTGCCTTGCTGTTCTGTGCGTGATTTTTGGCAGTTTTAGCTTTTCCAAGCTGACCTCCTGATGCAGGGTTTTTTTTTTTTTTTTTTCCCTGTTCAGGCGGCGTGCTCGCTGTCCTTGCAGCGCATTTTTTTTTTTTTTTTTTTTTAACGGAAAACGGCCATTTAGCCATCTGGATCCCTTAAACTAAAGCGTTGGTCACTGCTCAGAATGTTTGACTGCGGTCCTTAGAAATAGTGGAAACTTGGTCGAAATAAAAATCTTGAAAGTTGCGTTTAGTAATTAGGTATTTAACTGGTTCTCAACTCACCTGTGTTCTCCACGTGCAGGGCAGGTTCAGATGGGAGAAAGCGTGGTGATCAGGTCGATGGACACTCCCACCCCCCACCCCCACCCCGCCCTCAGCGACCCCTTATAAAAGCATAAAAACCGCTCAGGATTTGTGAATGTCTACCTCCGGGGCAAGTCCGTCCACCGCCGGGGCATGTCCGCCTACGGGGCGGACTTGCCCCTGATGAGGGGGGCGCACTTGCCCCGACACAGGCATCCATCTTATCCGAGATATCAGCTGTCACTGACACCAGCTACAACCGTAAGGATACTACCAAACGAAAGCTTGGATACTGATCTTTGTTCAGTGCTATGAGTGTCTGTCTACCTTCATTAGAAATAGCGGAAACCTGACCAAAACAAAAATTCTTAAAAGTTACTTTTAGTACTAAAAATCAGGTTTTTTGTTCTCAGTTGAGCAGCGTGCGCAATATAAAAGCCAAATTCACATGGGAGGAAGCCTGGCGATCGGATGAAGTAGTGATGTCACCAAAACAACGATTTATCTCATAGTTTTCAAACAAAAGCCAAAGGACGGACTTGCCCCGAGGGCGGACTAGCCCCGGTCTCCCTTATAACGAAATGACAACTATGCCAGTTACAAGTATGAGATATGAATTTTCTCGCATTTGTGATCACCGAGAAAATGAAAGTACTAATTAGAAGAAAATGTGTGAAGAAAATGCCACTGCACCGCAACACAGAACAACGACGCTCACTCACACTGAATAAAATACAAGACAGAAACCACATAACAGCGCTTGCTCACGCACGCACACACACATCTGACAATCCAGAAGCCACACATTCTTTCCCCTTCTCCCTTTTCTTTCTTTCTCTCTTGTCAACGACATAAGCACACATCAGTCAAACATGTATAAAACTTCGGCAGCATGCTACTCCACGCACACACATGCATACAGGTCACAATGTCTACACATCACGCGTCACATAGTTCACCCTGTCCGAAACAAACGTTTCTCTTCCTGGCTCTCTGTTCAAAATAACACACTGTTACTCTACTCAGTTGCTCCGTTCAGTCAACCGTGGCCGGAACAAAAGACTTCTCTCCGGCGAACTACTTTCTCTTTCTCCCTCTCTCTCTCTCTCTGGCGCACTTCCCACTCGGCACCAGTCTCTTCACGGGGCCTCTGTCTCTCTCTCTCTAACTCTCCCCCACAGAACTGCATTCACTCCCCACTGGCAGCGTATCCCTCTGTAACCCACAGATTTACAAACACTACTCAAATTCTCTATCTCAATTTTGGTAAGTAATTATCCCATCAAACACTGAAATTGTCTAATTAGTAAAACGAGAATTCTCCGCTTACCAGATACCTAAAACTTACTTAAAACCTATCTGTTTCGGCAAGCTTTTCACTAAATTTTTTTACCGTATCCTCCTCTGTATCTCACATCCGCCCCGTGTGTGTGTGTGTGTGTGTGTGTGTGTGTGTGTGTGTGTGTGTGTGTGTGTAGCGCGCACTGAGTGCTCTGTTGGGCAGATTTTCTGCGCAATACAAAAACAATTTATTATTATTATTATTATTATTAATTTCCTCAGCCGCGTCCTGGTCCTTGTTGCTCGAGCAGCGTGAGGCCACAAACTACTAACACCAGTTATTTTAACTAGTCAGTTGCACCAGTGTACGTCTGTTCATCTTTGTGTAATGTGCGTGAGTGTGAGTGAGTGATAGGTGCATTGAGTTTTATTTAAAGAAATGCGCCATACAAATACCATTTATTATTATTATTATTATACGCTGCCTTCTGAATCACTTATCTCTCAGCACGACCGCTACGTCAGCCAAAGCGGAATATGCAAAACCTCTGGGCTCAACCTCTCGTCTCTGCCCTTCAAACTCGCTCGTCCGACACACACCAGATCCGAGCTCTGCCACTATCGCTCACCTTCTACTCCCCGTGACAAAAACTCCCGCACAACTCAGTACTGAACTGACCACACTTCACCTGGAGACCTCAAAACATTCTCACGTGCGATACATACGCGCTCACACTCCGTCAGCCCCAATCTATCAAAACATCCCATAATATTTACACTATTACACTATTACACACACACACACAGACGGCACTCACTGAGGAGGAGAAGCGCGTTCGGCGCACCATGCACGTCAGCATCAATGACGCACGTTTTCTGTCAGAGTTACACTTGCAAAATCATCTCTGCGGGAGATCGGCAGTGACGTGCGTTTGTACCACAGATGCTTGCCTATGAACGTGGAAAATTTAGCCCGTCCTATGATGCTGTTTCCATTACTATGAAAACAACAGAAAAATAATAACTCCTTGCTTGAAAACAGTAGTTTATATTAGGATATAAAGCAACTAACAAGCGCGAAGCCTTTCGTCGCGGTAATATGGCACCAAGGCTAGTGTAAAACGAAGCGACTAACTGGGTAAGCCTGCTTCTAGAAAAACGCAACAAGCGATTGTACAAGAAAATCAAAGTAACAAAGAAAGTTGTATTTCTCATATACTAGATGCTGCAAAGAGAAATATGTGCCCCCCCCCCCCCCCCCCCCCTACCTTAACACATGTACGCACATTTGAAAGTTTGATTCGACAGACAGTCTGATTGGAGTGGCGAAATGTATGGCACACCGACTATGTGACGTCACACGAGGGGCGAATATGTATGGTATCCCGTTTGTGCCAAACCTCACGAGTGCAGTAGATCCCCTAGAGCTCAGTGGGTAGACCATACGCTGAGTGCACGATCGTGATTCTTATCGGTTGCGTGTACGTTCTGTTTTCTATTTTCGTTTCGTTTAGCTTCACAAGTGTGTAACAAAGTGGGTATATGTTTCACACTGGATTCTTTTTTCATTTAAATCAGAACCTAAGCAGTACAAACCCCAAACTGACTCTAAGCGGTACAATGGCTTTCCATACAAACCGACATACATTTTTTAACCTCCCTCAGAGGAGAAAAGTGTAAAGTTAAAAAAATAAATTCACAGTTTCTAATCAACCACAAACACCAGGAAGGGCAACCCAAACTTAACACAAATAAAGTTTGTATGAAGAGCTTTGGCTGACCTTGACCTCAGGGGTCAACAGGCACTGGGTGAAAGTTTTGGAAATGAAAAATTTTGCAGAACACTGATTTCCTTATCTGCATTTACAGTTGGTAAAAATGGAGACATAATAACATGTATGTCTCTGGTAAGAATGCCTGTTTACATGATCTCTTGTCGGAGATCAATTCTATTTTCAAGTTACAAGCCAATTTGACATTATCTATATTACTGGAAAAAGAACTATTTCTTAAGAAACTTCACTTATTGAGTCAATGACAGGTTTACCTATTATCATTAATTAATGTAGGCTGCATTTATCATTTGACTCATTTCTGGTGTGAAACATACCTATGGAGTAATCTTATGCCCCTCATGAACTGTTTGCAGTGAGGAACTTGATGGCTTCCTGATTTACTCATGGTACAGATGAACACTGAAGTCACTAAAACCACACAAGGATTTTAATTTGAAGTAATCTTGCACTACAAGTTTTCTTTGCTGGGAAATTATTGGTATTCAGACTCTCACACATTAAAATTAATTAAAAATAACATACTATGTACATCAGATCCTATCTGTTCTCTGAGCTAAAAATGTTACATCACATACATCATATGTAAAAACAGCAATCCATTCGGATATTTACTAAAGGCAGTATCAACCCACAGCGTATTATCCTACCCAGTCTCACCGTCGCCACACATGATAATCCACTATTAAAGTCTATTATTATGTTATTTTCACTAAATTACGCACCCACGTACTCTTGATGGGAGGGGAAGGGAGGGGAGACGGGCAGGGGTGGGGGTAATGGGGTGGGGGGGGGGGGTTGTCAAGTGATAGAGTGTTGGGCTTTCAATGCTCAGGACATCGGTTTAAGTCCTGCTGACCTCTCTTTAATATCATCTGTAAGTGGTGAAAAAGCCCCAAAACACACTTGAAAACACACACGCACTGACCTCACCTACTCTCTGAAAGCTGAAATGCCATTGCACATGTCGTTCACACAATCATCAATGAAAAGATAAAAATAAACAAATATGCCAAGATGCCTGAAATTTTGAAAAAGAGCAGTGTTTTGATACATTTCCACCTCCTGATGACAGCCCAGAGGATGGAAGATGGTACCTTCCCCCAGGGATGCAAACAGGTATTACAAGCTACTTATATATGCCATGCATATTTGACATTATCTATAGTTTCAAGGTTGACATACCACAGAAAGTGCATGTCAGAATACTAATTCCTATAATGGCTCTGATGAACACAGACTGAGTAGTTATGGTTGAACCGATTCAGTTTCCTCTGCAAAAAAAAAAAAAAAAAAAAAAAACAGGTTTTAATGGCACTTTTATTCCACTGTATCTACATTAGCTGACGACCAGCCAGAGATTTTTGTTGGTAGTTGTGCTGATACTTGTAACCAAATGTCATCATTAACGAGTCAAACAACTGCACATCAACAATAGATCAAGCCTGTCGATATATATGTGACTGACCAGGATAATTCTCTAAAGGTGGAATGCCTTATTTAGAAGAACATAACATTTTGGGGAAGAGACACTTCTGAATCTGAAAATGCTTTATAGTCACTCGTTTGGACTCCGACACATAAACCGGCAACATGCCGAGGGGACGTAACTGCGTTCCTCTGCCATCAGCAACGGCAAAACGGTTGTTAGCTCCCTTGCATCGTTTGTATACACTCGCATTCAGTCTGTGTGTGTGTGCGTGTGTGTGTGTGTGTGTGTGTCTGTGTCTGTGTGTGTGTGTGTGTGTGTGTGTTTCTCTCTTCTCTCTGTCTCGTTTGCGGAGACTTCATAAAAGAAAAGAATTAGCAAAGCCGGCCGGCGGCGGGAACACAGTCAGTGACCGCGTTAACTCCCCGTTGTGGAGAAGTTAAGCCAGAAGATTAACACCGATTGATTTCCTCTGTATGACCCAGTTGAAAAAAGGAAACTTTTAAATGTTTTAGGATTACTATTGTCCCCTCGAGGTCAGTGTCGGGAGCGGCCCATTTTTATCCCGGCGGCTGTCAAAATTCCCATCCCTCCTAACCCCTGCGACCACCGACCGGCAATGCATTTCTCTATTGTACTGTTTCCGAGTTGAAGCCGGATCCAGGCCGTCATATCGTTACTTCAATCTTTAAATATTTCATTCACTCTTTCTCTCGATCCCCCAACCTCCAGCCCCTCTTGCTGTCTCTGTATGTCTGTCACTGCGTACTGTGGCAAAGCGGTGGATAGACGGTTATCAGCTATCAAGGACTGAAAAGCACCAAAGATAAACCCGCCGCGACCCTTGCCTGTCGGTACTGTCAGCATAATAATGTCTTTCAGGAAAACCACATTATCAGTCCGTTCTCGCCTACACTGAGCAGATTCAGACCTTAAAAACGTATGCTAACAATACAAAAGCTCGGCATTTGGCCGTTACATCTTTCCTAAATACCCAACAGTCACTACTTCACGTCTTATATGCCGTCTGCCGGTCCTATCGGCGCCGAAGTGCCTAACAATTCACATTCTTCGTCCATTCTCGCCTACACTCATCAAATTCCGAAAACATACCTCAGTAAATTTAGAAGCCAAACTACTAAAACAAATTCTTTTTTGGCCGTCAAATCGAGTCATTCCTAAATACAAAGCGGCAACCATTTTTCGCGTGAAATGCCCTATGACGGTCCAATCTCCTCCAAACTGTCCGATTCTTCACATTCTTCATCCATTCTCGCCCACACTGGTTAAATTTCGAAATACAAAACACGCTTCAGTACATATTTTCCAAACGGTCCGACTCGTTACTTTCTTCATCCATTCTCGCCGACACTGACCAAATTCCAAAATACAAACCACACTACAGTAGATAGCTTAGACAACAAGTTACAAATACAAATGCTCATTTGGCCGTAACATCTTTCTTAAATACCCAGCAGCCACCATTTTCCGTCCTATATGCCATGTGCCCAAGCCGAAGGTTTCATACTGTTTAACTCTTTACATTCTTCGTCCATTCTCGCCTACACTGACCAAATTCCGAAAAACAAAATATACGTCAAAAGGTCGTTTAGACACCCACCTACTAAAAGAAATGCCCATTTGGCCGTCACATTTTTTTTTAAATACCCAGCAGCCACCATTTCACATCCGAAATACCGTCAGGCCATCATATCTGTTCCAAACGGCCCAACGCGTCACTTTCTTTGTCCATTCTCGCCCACACTGACCAAATTCCGAAATACAAAATGTACGTCAGAAGATAGATTAGACATCAAGCTACAAAAAAGATGCTCATTTGGCCATCACATCTTTCCTAAATACGCAGCAGCCACCATTTTCCATCCGAAATACCGTCTGACTGTACCATCTTTTTCAAACGGTCCGACCCATTACTTTCTCCGTCCATTCTCGCCTACACTGACCGAATTCCGAAATACAAAACGCACTTCAGTACATAGCTTAGACTCTCGGCTACAAATAGAAATCTCATTTGACCGTCACATCTTTCTTAAAGACCCAGCAGCCATCATTTTACATCCGAAATACCGTCTGATAGTCCCATCATTTCCAAACTGTCCGACTCATTAGTTTCTCAGTCCATTCTCGCCTACACTGACCAAAATCAGAGATACAATGCATATTTCAGTAGATAGCTTAGACACTCAGCTACAAATACAACTGCTTCTTTGGCCGTCACATCTTTTTGAAATAGCCAGCAGCCACAATTTTACATCCGAAATACCGTCTGACGGTAACATCTCTTCCGAACGGTTCGACTCATTACTTTCTCCGTGCATTCTCGCCCACACTGACCAAATTCCGAAATACAAAACGCACTTCAGTAGATAGCTTGAACACCCAACTACAAATACAAATGCTCATTTCGCCGTCACATCTTTTTTAAATAAACAGCAGCCAGCATTTTCCATCGGAAGTACCCTCTGACGGTCCCATCTTTTCCAAACGTTCTGACTCGTTACGTTCTCTTTCCATTCCGGCCCACACTGACCAAATTCCGAAACACAAAACACACATCAAGAGATAGCTTAGACACTCAGCTACAAATACAAATGCTCATTTGGCCGTCACATCTTTCTTAAATACCCAGCAGCCACCATTTTACACCCGAAATACCGTCTGCCGGTACCATCTCTTCCAAACGGTCCGACTCATTACCTTCTCCGTCCATTCTCGCCAACACTGACCAAATATTGAAATACAAAACAACACTCAGGAAGTAGCTTAGACACTCAGCTACAAATACAACTGCTTCTTTGGCAGTCACAACTTTTTTAAATACCCAGCAGCCACCATTTTAAGTCCGAAATACCGTCTGCCGGTAACATCTCTTCCAAACGGTCCGACTCATTACTTTCTCCGACATTCTCGCCTACACTAACCAAATTCCGAAACACAAAACACACGTCAGTAGGTAGCTTAGACGGTCAGCTACAAACACAAATGCTCATTTGGCCGTCACATCTTTCTGAAATACCCAGCAGCCACCATTTTAAGTCCGAAATTCCGTCTGCCGGTAACATCTCTTCCAAACGGTCCGACTCATTACTTTCTCCGACCATTGTCGCCTACACTGACCAAATTCCTAAATACAAAACACACGTCAGTAGATAGCTTAGACACTCAGCTACAAATACAAATGCTTATTTGGCCGTCACGTCTTTTTGAAATACCCAGCAGCCACCATTTCACATCCGAAATACCGTCTGCCGGTAACATCTCTTTCAAACGGTTCGACTCATTACTTTCTCAATCCATTCTCGCCTACACTGACCAAATTCCGAAATACAAAACGCACTTCAGTAGATAGCATAGACACTCAGCTACAAATACAAATGCTCATTTGGCCGTCACATCCTTTTTAAATACCCAGCAGCCACCATTTTACACCCGAAATACCGTCTGCCGGTAACATCTCTTTCAAACGGTCCGACTCATTCCTTTCTCCCTCCATTCTCGCCCATACAGACCAAATTCCGAAACACAAAACACACGTCAGGAGATAGCATAGACAATCAGCTACAAATACAAATGCTCATTTGGTCGTCACATCTTTCCCAAATACCCAGCAGACACCATTTTAAGTCCGAAATACCGTCTGCAGCTAACATCTCTTTCAAACGGTGCGACTCATTACTTTATCCGTCCATTCCCGCCCAAACTAACCAAATTCCGAAGCACAAAACACACTTCATCAGATAGCTTAGACAATCAGCTACAAATACAAATGCTTATTTGGCCGTCGCATTGTTTTTGTTTTTTTCTTAAATACCCAACAACCACCATTTTCAGTCCGAAACACCGTCTGCCGGTAACATCTCTTTTAAACGGTCCGACTCATTACTTTCTCCCTCCATTCTCGCCCATACAGACCAAATTCCGAAACACAAAACACACGTCAGGAGATAGCATAGACACTCAGCTACAAACACAAATGCTCATTTGGCCGTCACACAGACTCCATTCATTCAGCGCTTGACAGGTTCTGGATTTTCTGTAACTGAATGGTTTAGGGAGTTGATTCCATAGAGCCGCAGCTTGAAAGGAAAGGGTTTCTGACGGAATGTTTTAGTTTTTACAGTGAGGGTGCAAAGAAAGTTAGTGCAGGAGTTACATAACTGCAGTGCTTTACCCAGTCTTTTGAATTGGCTCATAGCGCCGCGGACTGAACCCAACACGCACGATCACGTGAATCACACGCATTCTCTCACATACCGGGCATGAACACATTACATTCACGTGTTTCGAAGGGCCAGTTTAGCAACTGGGCGAAGGGGCCGGGGGGGGGGGGGGGGGCGACCATGTGTTAAGGTTTTTACTACCATGCACCCACCGTTTCTGCAGAGCCTTTGCATACCTTTGTGTGATTATTATTATTACTGTTATTATTTGCTGCCCCAACTCTTTGCCAGTTCCAGTGGTGTTCCTCACGGGTAATGGTTTGAATCCACTGAGGGCTCGAAAGGGCAATTTTTATTATGCATGATGATGAAGATGAGGATGATGGTAAGATGATGCTATGGAGGTCCGTGTGGTTTGAGACTGCGGGACAGGGCCGCATTCCACGCTTCCTGTCATAAATATCCCGGCATAAACCAGGCCCGGAAACTACGGGACCTGCGGTGCCGGCCGTGTAGTCATCCACATCACGACGTGGGAAGCATCCCTAAAGTCGCACCCGTGAAGTGGGTGAATCTCCGCTGTGTGGCAACAGCCTCCCCATTGGGCCGATAGCACACCCGCTGTGGGAAGGAGCCGACCTAGGTAGGAAAAATCCCGCTTGCCTCGGCTGGGACTCGAACCCGGGTCTCCCGGTCCATGGTCCGAAGTGCTAACCACTATACTACGGGGGCCGGTGAAAGTGCTTATTCTTATCTTTCAAACCGTACCCAACACGATTAGGAAACGTATGAGGAAGACCTCTTTCCAAAAAAAAAAAAAAAAAAAATACTAAAATCGCCCTGTTGGCAATGGTTTGCATGCACACAGTGCCTGGGTCACGGGGGACTTACACCGTACACGACGCGAGGTCAAGGTCGGCAATGAGTTAAAAGTATTTTTGCAGGTCTTTAAGAATATCTCACAGTGTAAATCCCTACGCTTTTGGAGTTTTGTCATATTTACAGGCAATTTTATGTACAGTATTTCCACATATTTTCAATAAGTGTCCTTACAGACTTAATGTTGTAACGAACGAACGAACATTCTTTATTCCAGGCATAGGTACAAAACCCCTTGCCGGGGGGGGGGGGAGGGTAATACACGTTGCAGCTGCAATCTCTCTCCCTCTCTCTCTTTCTCACACACACACACACACACACACACACACACACACACACACACACACACGTACGTGGGCTTAGACATCCGTGCATACTGTGCGCAAGCATGCACGCCAACAGTAAGTGGAAATGTGGAAATCGGCTTATACAAGTTTTCCGTGGCCATCGCCCCGGCCATCACTATACGTGATATGAACGTACATACTTACATATAAACATATATACATGTACATACACATGTATGCACTCATACACATACATATGCACACGTGCATACACATATACGCACTACGTACATACATATACATATGCACACATACACACACGCATACATACACGTACATACATAATTGTTGGTTCAATAATACACTGTGCCTTAGCTTTTTAATACACCAGTTCAAACTTTCAACCACAGGCCTTTTGACATGTGTGGACTAACTATTGCTGCCTATTCACCAGCGACAGCTGCCCGAATCTCTAGTGCTTTGTAAATGAACCAAGACATCTGCCTTGCCTGACAGCCGTTTTGCGCTTTCATAATTTCCGTGAAGGCAATTTTTTGATTCGTTATTTGTATGTCTTTTAACCGGTCCGGTCTGATTTGGTCATACCCTGGGCACCGAAACAAAACGTGCAGTTCATCTTCATGTGTTCTGGGACAAAAAGGACAGCTATAATCAAGGTTCGGATCATTCCTTCTATACCTATATTTATGTGCTGCTATTTGACTGATTCCAAGTCTAAATTTCACAAACGCGTCTTTGAAGCATTTTATCTGTATTTGCTCTAGGTATTTTTCAGGTTCTAAAAGTCCTGTACACGTCGTAACGATGTGATTCAATCAGGTTTGTATGCCACGTCTGTCCGCATACGTCAATGAGTCTTTGTCGTAGTTCGCGCATGAATGCATTTTCGTTTACTACGCCCTGTTCTAGCCATACAAAACCAAATCCCATCCTGCCGAGGAACGTACGGATTTTTGATGCCCAGCCATCCTGACCGTTTTCATCCATTCTTTTTAGCATTACATACGCTTGTTTCGGTAGCCTGTCAAAATCAAACTTAATAATTCTAAGGCAGAACTTAATTACTCTTATGTAACTGTTAACATGCAGGGGATATCCTCCTAATTCTCCATAAGCCATAACGTTAGGTGTGCGATCTGTTACTCCCAAAAAGCGTTTACATACATGGGTGTGAATTTTTTCAGCTGGACTGTTATCGAAGTATAGGCCCCATACCTCGGCAGCATAAAGTAGGACTGGCTGTACCTGTTTATCGAACAGTTTGAAGAAGGTTTTTCGAGTCATAGGATCCAGTGACTTTTTCGCTCTGAGTCGCTGAAATGCTGCTTTCTTGCCTCTCACGGCTAACTGATTTACACTTTGTGTTAGGGACATGGTAGGGGTGAATGTGAAGCCTAGATAAACAAACCTGTTAACTACTTCTATTTACACTTTGTGTTAGGGACATGGTAGGGGTGAATGCGAAGCCTAGATAAACAAACCTGTTAACTACTTCTATTTACACTTTGTGTTAGGGACATGGTAGGGGTGAATGTGAAGCCTAGATAAACAAACCTGTTAACTACTTCTATTTCTTTTGTGCCAGTAGACCATTTCTCTCTGCTGCTGAGGGTACCTCCCTTCCTAAATACCATAACTCTGGTTTTCTCACAGTTAATTTCTAGGCCCCTCTCGGCACAAGCGTCCTGCAGGCAGTTAAGTTGGTTTTGTAGGCCATTAGGAGACTCAGAAAGTAGTGCCAGGTCATCAGCAAAGAGTAGAATAAAGAGTTCTATCAGCCCTGGAAGTAACTGGATCCCATGCTTCCCCTGTTCTTGTATTAATGCTGCTATTTCATTAATAATAATCGAGAAAAATGTCGTGCTAGAGACGCATCCTTGTCTCAAGCCTCTGGGGCATGAGAAAAAATCTGTATAATTATTCACTATTCACCCTCACATATGCCTCAAGATCACTGTACATGGCTATTACAGCACGGAGGAAAGTTTTTGATACACCACTATTGATAAGTGCAGTAAGTAGGATGCGGTGTCTGATTGAGTCGTGAGCAGTTTTCAGATCAACGAAGGCGACATACAGTTTCCTGCCGTCCTTGCTCAAATGCTGCTCAATGATGGCACAGAGGGTGAAGATATGGTCAGTTGTCCGGTAACCCTTTCTGAACCCAGCTTGTAATTCTGTTATTTTCTGGTTCTCCTCAAGCCATGTGTATAGTCTAGTGGTTTAGAATGTTTATGTAACATTTACCTATAATGCTCAGAAGTGAAATTCCCCTGTAACTGCTTGCCTTGTTCCTATCTCCCTTTTTATACAGTGGCACCACAATAGCTTTGGCCCACGAAGTGGGATAAATGCCTTTGCTAAAGATCACATTAAATAGTTCAGTTAGGAAGCCTGACAAAACACCACCGGCGGCCGTTAGCATCTCGCCCACTATGCCATCTATGCCAGCAGCCTTCCTCAATTTCAGTTTTTTAATAGCCTGCAGTACTTCTTGTTGTGAAATAGGTTTATCTAACTCCTCCACACTGGGCCGACTATGTATAACATCTATCATGTCAGTATCCTGGTCTGTCTCATTACCCACGTCATACAAGTTTTTAAAATGTGTAAACCATTCTGCTTTAGGCACATTTCCGGCATCACTTGCCCCTCTTAACCCTACACACCGTCTAAGTTCTTTCCAAAATGTTTGACTATGATTAATGTTGTCCTCTAACACTTGTGCTTTAGTTCTCTTAAAGTTGTTTTTCTTCTGTCGGATTAGCGTTCTATACTCTTTCCTTGCTGCCACAAACTGCTCTCTGCTCTCTACACTCTGTACTCGCTTAAAGGTGCGCAGTTTTGCTCGGAGAAATTTTCTCTTTAATAAACACTCCCTATCAAACCAGGGCGACTCGGGTTTCTCGTTTACCCTGAGAGTCTTAATCATACACTGACTAGCAGTATGTAGTCCCTCTACTAACAAATCAATGGCACTATTTACGTCACTCTCCATTAAGACTTTCGCTTGCTCCAAGGTGTTTTGGACAGACTCTGATTTAAGAGCACCTAAGAACTGATGTTCTTTGTGTTTATCCCACATCATCTTTTCTTTAGACTGGGTGGTACTATTTGGGGCTACCTGATTTCCATCAGAGTGTAGAGTGTCTAGGGTTAGACAGACGGGCAAATGATCGGATTCTAATCGATCACCAACATATAGCGATCTCATAGATTGCCAGCAACACAATTCATTTGATGCTGTGAAATTGTCGATTACACTGCCTCCATTTTGCGCTATGTAAGTAAACGCGTCATCAAACCCTAGGTCATTCAAGCCATTCAAAACTGAACACTGAAGTGCACTGCATAATTCCAAGAGCTTGCGTCCATAACGGTTCGTTATTTTATCCCGTGACGATCTACCAAACACACTGTCACTGCTATCGCCAAGAGCGTTATCTGACATAATGTCTGAGTTTGCTATGCCAATCCTTGCATTCAAGTCAGTAGCTAAAAGCATACACACATCCCCTTCTCTATCAAGCACATCGGATACACACTGTTCCAACAAGTCAATTCCATCAGCAAAAGAAGCAGTTGCATAGAACGTCGAGTCCCATGGGGGCAGGTAAGCGCATACTAACAACATGTCCTTTTCAATGTCAAACAGCTGTCTTGCAAACCGGACAACGATGATATTGTCATATGTGACACGTATCTGCTTGAAAAACTTACTATACTCCCGTTTTATCATGACTACCACGCCACCTGATTTTCTACCAAAGTAGCTGATCCTTTTTGCAGGTGTAGATAATACAGTAAACTCACTAAACATGCTCAGCTGCACATTTGCGTCCGTGAACGTCTCGGTCAAGCAGACAAGGTCAAATGTTTTGAGATAGCTAATGAAATCTGTGCTTACCAGCTTTGAGAGTAGTCCCTGAACATTCCAGTTAAGGAAAGTGAATACTTCCCCATGTTGATTGTGTATTGTTGTGTCACCTGCATGACTGGTGGTCGTTGGGCGGCCTGCACCTCACCTCCATGCCCCGCGTGGCCCGGCCTGCTGCTGTTGGACCTTACCACCTGCTGTACTCCGCCTGTTGGCTGCCGCCCCTTGTGCTGCACGGTTGGCCTGTCCTCTCTGACCCTGTGACCCCTGGGGATGACTTCGAAGCCGTGACGTGATGGGGCTGACATCAGCGAGAGTACGCCAATGTTGCACGTGCGAAGTAGCTGCTTCTCTGCCGAAACCACGCAATGGAGGGGAATTCCCGGGCGTGTTGCGCGGCTGCCCATGGCCAGCAGGTCCACTGATGGCTCGGTAGGGGATTCCCCTTCCGCTCTCAGGTGTACCGGGTTTGGCGCGACCACGCCCCCCTTGGGCACTCTCGGTCTCGGCACTGGTCCTCCTTGTAGGTTCGTCCTGTCGCCGTGCGCCACGTGGTGTCGCTCCGTCGTCGGTAACCATGCTGTGGTTGTTCGTCGTTGTTGGCTTCTTCATCTTTCTTGTCGCCATTGCGTATGAGCCACTCCCATACACCTGCCGGGCGCTGACTGCCGGTCTCCCTATCACCGTCACCTCGTCGGTTTCCGCTCTGCCAAGTGACATCATCTCCGCCAGTACCAGCGTCAGCGACATCGTCGGCACCAGTATCCACACCAGCTCCCTGTGATTGCAACTCGCTATCGGCGTCGTTGTCGGGTATGGGGTCCATTGTCTGATGTAGGTGGACTGGCGGGCGGTCCCAACTGATCATGGTAAACCTTGTGGTTGTGTAGGTCGTAAGTGTAAGTCCCCTCATCCGTTACCAGCTTGTCAAAGCGTAACACGGCACGCTTCCCTGCTGCTTGTACAGCCCGTCTCTTGGCTAACAACCCCTTGCGTTTTTGTCTCACAGAGTCATTAAAGCCCTCACGGATCGAGATGTCCTGGAGCCTGCGTGTCTTGGAGAGAATGAGCACTTTGTCCTTGTATGAGAGGAACTTGGCGATAATGGCTTCATCCACTCGGTGTGCTCGCTCTATTACCACAGTGTCCACAATGTTCAGTTTGTCCTGGATTACCTGCCGCACTTTCCGTTCACAATCCGCCCAACTCTCACCCGCAGCCCTTTGGATACCGAAGAAGAGGAGATTGTTTCGTCTGCTGTGGTTTTTTAACGAGTCAGTCTTGCTCGCCATGTCCGTCACTGCATCGTGTAACACCTTGTTCTCCGCTTCCAAATCCTGACACCGCTGATACGCAGTGTCGATGTCATTGCTCAAACCGGCCTGATTTTTTTCAACCACAGACAGTGTGTTGGCAATCTGGTCCTCAACATTTTCTAACCGTCTCTCAATATTCTCCGTAAGCCTTGTCTCGATCCGCTGTGTGTAGCTATTGTTCTGTATAAGACTCCAGATATGTGTAACAGACCGTATTTAACTTTCGAATCCCGGTTCGGGCCAAATATAATATATTTGTGCTGGCCCTTGTCACCAGCATCAACATATCAACTGAACGGCATCTCAGCCTTTTGACCAACCCTGTGGCTTTGAATAAGGTCACTGAAAATGAATGGTCTTCAGACCGTGCTGATTTCGGGTGTGGTAAAGAGTAAGCAGTTACTAAAAGAGTGCCATCATTCACCCAAGACACCGTTTTCTTGGACTTTCACCGAAACTCTGTGGCTTTGGTCTTTGTGTGTGAGATCACTGGAAACTGTATTACGAAATGACAACTATGCCAGTTACAAGTATGAGATATGAATTGCCTCGCATTTGTGATCACCGAGAAAATGAAAGTACTAATTAGAAGCTTGACTATCACTAAAGGTCATTCAAAATTATAGCAATGGAACGTACGGCCTCGCCACTAACTGTCAACTGTGTCACGTTTAATGCCCCCCCCCTCCACCCCCACCTCCCAATATCCTCCCTCTTTTCACTGTAACTCCCCCCCCCCCCCCCTTCCCACGCTCTCACCCACCACTCTCTCCCCTCCCCACTCGTTCCCTTCCCTTTTCGTTTCTGTAGTGTTTCGGTTTAGATCCTGTAGTAATTCTTAAGTTATTGTTGTTTTTCTGTGGCAAGGACAAGTTGTGTGATAAGCACTAGCGCTTACCACTTCTAACATTGCAAATCAAAGTTCATTCATTCATACCTTTTTTTCCCCCACACCCTTTAAAATGTTCCCTTTTCTAAGAAACGTTGGAAATGTTGCTTTAGATAGCAAGACAACTACAATCTGTAGTGTTAGTTTGTGATTGTTATCCAGATTAAATCGTCTTGCAGCGTGTAAACTAAATTTATTTTGATTCCTGTGTAACACATTCAGTCCCGGTCAAGATGGTATCCCCGCCCTTGGGAAAGCCCAACCGCTCTCCGTGCCATCCCTGCATTCACTGATTGTTAATTCTTATTCTTCTCAGTCGTCATTTGTAAATATTCCATCATATGTCTGGTTTACAAGGGTCTTCTCTCGCTCGGTTAGAATGTTATCGTCAGTCACTCCCTGTGTCGCTGTTTGGACACCTCTTGATTGGCAGAGACTTTGTTCCTCCAAGGACTGTCTCACATTTCTCACCATTCCTGATCTTTTTTGACTGGTGATTGTCCACCATTTCTTGCAGGATGTCCTAACCCTACTTACAGCCAGTGTCGTAACGGGAAGTGCGTGTGGTACGGATGGCAGTGTGACGGCTGGGATCAATGTGGAGACAACTCTGACGAAGAAGGATGTCGTGAGTAGATGTGCTACTACATTTTGCCTGACAATCATCTTAAAACTAAAACAGCTCATGTGAGAGGTCAGAGTATAACGTGTAAATTTTACAGAGACATGCAACAGACTGCAACTAACAGCATCATTTGGATACGCTGAATAGTCTTATAGTTTATTCAAGTCGTGTTAGTTTCCATGTATTTCAAACACATGTTTATAACTGTTACCCCTAGAAAGGAATGCCAAATCCGGCTAGTTTATATCAAATAATTAATTTTGTAAAACTTGTAAGCGGCTGGCAGCCTTCTAATGGTATTGTTAATTTCTTTTTAAACCAAGTATGGGGGTGTACTTGTGTTTGTATGTTGTGTGTGCAGAAACACTTTGTTCGCCTTATATGCTATTGAATAGTTCGGTGTTCCTCGACAAAGCTCCTTTTTAAAATATCATTTCTTTTGCGGAAATAGCCAAATCCTAAAATCCTACTAGTTACCCTTTCAATTTCTGTGTGTGTGTGTGTGTGTGTGTGTGTGTGTGTGTGTGTGTGTTTTAAAAACATTCAAATTCGCTGTATTTATTGTAGATAGTTGACACTAACCTTCCAAGACAACCTGTAAAGAAAAGTAACAACAACAACAACAACAACATCATTAATAAATGTCATGTCTTCATATACCAAAAAGATGAATTAAAAAAAAATAAAAAAATAAATGGAAGGCTATAGGCCTGCTGCTGTCCAAAACGCTTTCATTGCCCCGTCAACTTGAGCATAGTTTCACTTCTACTGCGACTGTTAGGTTGACTGATTTCACAGTTGTTTCTAGATCTGCCTAATCGTGAATTTATAATTCACTCTAATTCACGTTGCAGCACCAAGAAGTTGTCCTGTGGGTGACTTCCAGTGTAGCAATGGGGAGTGTATCCTGTCACGTTGGCGGTGTGATGTACTCAATGACTGTGGGGACAACTCTGACGAAGACGGATGCCGTGAGTACTCTTCGTCACTCTCTCTGTATTGTTGTGTCAGTGTCATTGCCTGTCTGTCTGTATTTCTTTTAAAAAAAGTGAAAGGAGAGGGTAACAACAGCGGAACAGATTTCTCGTTATTTCATGATGCGAGTCACTTCAGGATGATGTTCACTGTAGCTCCACGCAAGTCGCACTAACTAAGATGTGCGGGACTGGGTGTGGTTCGTTTTCCGATCGGAAAATATCCTGGACTGTGTCGATAGTAGTTGGGTGACGACAAGAATCGAAGCCAAAAACGTGTGTGTGTGTGTGTGTGTGTGCTGTTGGGAGAAACAGAAGCTGCTGTGGCTGCACCAACTGTCCTTGTATTCTTGACGTCATGTCCATCTTTCTGCTTGTGCTTGTTTTCCGGCAGGGCTTCACACTGGTGTGTACAGTCATATTCATTATGTCAATGGGACTGTGCTCTCCTTGTGCGAGAATGGTAGCGTTAGTGGCACGTACAGGGTGATTCGTGTCGACTCTACTTACCCGACACGCTCAATCCAGGCACGTCGTCTGCTGTCCATAGTGGGTTGTGCCCCTTTCACTATGATAGAAATGGGAGACCCATCGCCGTGATGTGCTGATTCCTCTACAGGGTTGAAACAGAACATTTATCGTGAACATTATTTTAGAGCATTTTTAATTCCAATCTGACGATATATGACATTTTTATTTCCGGTAGAATTTTTTTTTTTTTTTTTTTTTTGGGGGGGGGGGGGGGGGGGGGGGAAACTACCTTTCGGTTTTAGAGATTATATTGGAAGTCACGACATCACTTGATCCTTGACTCGCTTAATTTAATCTGTGGGATCATTCGGTACAAGGACCTAAGTGTCATCGATTGGATAGGCACCTATGTCATTTTACCATATGACGGAAGAGGTTTTGATGACGATTTCACTACTTGCAGGTGCGCCAGCATCTAGTCAGCTGTCGACAGTTCTCTGAATTTTGCAATACTCTGTAATATTCTGGCGAGTGACGCTGTCACCCCTGTCTATATATCTATTGCAGCACGGAGTGTGTGTCCTAGTAGGTTCCATCACCAGTGTAACAATGGGAAGTGCGTGTGGGCATGGTACAGGTGTAATGGACGAGACAACTGTGGAGACAACTCTGACGAGGACGGATGTCGTGAGTACGCTCTCTCTCTCTCTCCACTGTGCCTGCTTCCATGTGACTATTGCGGGGGAGTTTTTCTGAGTGTGGAAACCGACGAGTGTTTAGTTTGCGATAGTGACTGTCGTGTGCTGTTCTTCATCACGCATTAGTGTCGAGTGGAATCTATATTGTTGCCGATTTATTTCCTCTTTTTATATTTTCACTAACGTATCATTGTGTTCCATTTGAGTTTCATTAGTTCATTTATACTTTCACAGTAACTAGGGAATATTAGTACGTAAAGGTAGTAGTTGTAGTAGTTGAGATTGTCTTCTTTCATTTTTTACATTGTTCAACCTCACCTTATAGTTTTTTTTTTTTTCTTTCTTTCTTTCGTAACTCAAATATATCCAAGTTTTTCGCATGACTAATTGTGTATAAAAGGTTCCTTTAGTACTAACGTGGTGGCCCCGAAGCAACAAAACCTGCGCATGTGACATTTAAATATTTACCATCTTTTAAACAACATATCCGACATTATATTAATTTTTGTTTTTCTTAAGACGCCGTATCTGTTCCATGTATTTGGCATTTCTGAAACGAGACAGAACGCTAGCATGTTTGATGATATACAATGACTGTATACTCAGGTGTTTTTATGTTTATGTTTAAGCCATAAGACATTTATTAAATTTCCAAAAGAGGAACATTGCTTTGTGGTCTCTCATAAAAACAATAAACATGCCAAACACTCACTCATACGGCCATGCACACTCATTCCACGTTTACATGTTCGTACACTCATACCTAAAAAAAATCTATCACAATGTTGCAGTACTATATATAAATTACAACACTACACCCCACATCATTTCACATCACAGCAGCAGCAGCCCAACAGCAGAGGTGCACATAACTCTATCACAATCAACGCCAGCTGACACCCGGCAAGAAACAACACATCTAATTAGAATTTAAAATATATCACCATCAGCATCAACAAGCCTACCAGTAACCACACAACCCTACATCTGCTTATTCATTAGCCAAATAGACATTGGTACAAAGCTATTCATTGTTTTGAGTTTCTTGGCAGTAAAGGCTCTAAGCCGTCGGCCTGATGGTAATTTCTGATAATACTGAGATAAAATGTGGCCAGAATCATTCATAATACTAAAACCTTTTCTCATCATTCTTTTCTCATACAACACACTCAAACTTGCTTGCCTTTCACCCACAACCTTGCTGCCGCTATTGACAATGCAGTTCAGCTTACTTTTGTTTTTTACAGTCAGAGTGCCAAACCAGCACAGAAAAGAGAAAGAACAGATTCAATAAAACTGCGATAAAAGATCTGCAGAGTTTCAGAGCTAACTTGAAAAGAGCGTAGTCTGTACATACAAAACAGTCGTTGGTTACATTTCTTAACAATAGCTGTAGTGTTTGACTCAAAATTCAATTTATCATCAATGATGGTTCCCAGGTATTTATATTCACTCACACGCTCCACAGTCTCGCTTCCAATCACCAAGTCATTCACACTCACATCCTCCCTTCCAGAGCAAATCACCATTTCTTTTGTTTTCTTCACATTCAGTTCCAGATAATTATTCCTGCACCAGATACATAGTTGAGACACCTGCTGTTCAAAGTGAGTGTCTGACTGTGAAAAGTCTGTCAGTGCTGAATCATCTGAGTATTTGTATAGTTTACTAAGAGGGCTACTGCTCCGGAAATCATCCGTATAGAGTGTGAAAAGAACCGGCGAGAGGACCGTTCCTTGAGGGGCCCCGGTGTGTGTAGTTTTGGAACTAGAAGTAGAATTTTGGAATTTCACAAGCTGTGTTCTGTTAACCAAAAAGTCTATGAGCCAGACTCAGCCAGAGAAAAAACGATTTGGGCTAACCTGCATGTCAACCAGTTTTTTGGCCATCAGGAATGGCTGTATTGTATTAAAGGCCGATGAAAAATCGATGTAGAATATTCTCACATGAGATCTGGGTTGCTCTAGGTGAGTGTATGTGTCATGTAAAAGTGTCACGGTGGCATCTTCAACCCCTCTATTTCTCCTGTATGCAAACTGAAGGGGGTCAAGTTTGTGCTGAGTTTGATTCAGCAGGCGCTGGAGCATAATCTTCTCAAAACATTTCATGATAATGGGAGTAAGCGCCACTGGTCGATAATCATTTAATTCAGCTGAATTAGGTTTTTTGGGGACAGGACAGATTATTGATTGTTTCCACAGTGTTGGAATTTTGTTGAGCTTGACAGACATATTAAATATTCTGGCAAAGACAGGTGCCAGCTGGCTACAGCACTCTCGCAAAACCCTTCCACCAAGACCGTCAGGTCCTGAGGCTTTTCCTTACATTAATCTTTTTTAGAATACTCTGTACACACTCTGGAGAAATTTCTGATTCAGTGTCAGCATCATCGCCTGCCGATGGAGTTTCTCTCACACAGTTGAGTGTTGCATTTAGTTCTTCTGTAAAATCATATTTGTCAAAACGACAATAAAAATCATTTAATCTCTCAGCAAATTCAACTTGTTCAGTAACATCTAAAACAGTGTCTCTAGCTTGTATCTTCTTCTGACCATCCATGCTTTTCAGACCTTGCCATGCGTCGTGCATATATCCACCACGAAACTGCAGTTCAATTTTATCTTTATATTCAGATTTCGCCTTTCTGATTTGTTGTCCAAGTTCTTTCTGTATTTGTCTACCTGCTCCAATATCATTGTTCAGATAAGCCTGTCTCTTCCTGTAGATAGTTTCTTTTAGTTCCTTGGTTGCCCAGGGCTTACTATTGGGGAATACTTTAACCTTCTTTGTTGGGATTTCCTTCTGCTCACACCACTTGATATATTCTGACACAACCATCACAGTTTCATCCATGTTGTCACTGCATAGAGTTTCCCAATCCGTACAGTCCAGGCAGTCTTGAAGTCTTGCGACAGCGTCGGGCGTCCACTGCTTTACCATACATACCGTAGGCTTACGCGTTTTCAGCTCCTGTTTGTAAACAGGGAGAAGCTGCAATCGTGTCATGGTCCGAGCTTCCGATTGGCTGCTTCCTGGCTGCTGTGTATGCGTCCCTAACATTTCCGTAGCAACAGTCAAGGGTCGCGTCCAAGCTTGTAGCACACGCAACGTACTGCTGGTATGTTGGAAGCGCTGACCGTAGATTGTTCCTGTTAAAGTCTCCCAGCACTAAACACGGCGCTCCTGGGGCCGCCCGTTCAATGGCGTGCACGCGTTCCGATATGGTGGCAAGTGCATTTGACCCATTTGCGTGGGAGTGCACGTAGACTGCAGTGATAAACACTTGTCCAAACTCACGGGGCAAATACTTGGGGCGGATAGACAAAGAAAGCACTTCAGCATCCGGTGTGCATATTTGATGTCTTACTTTCACATTACCGCTAGAACACCACTGTTTATTCACATAGATGCACCCACCACCGCCAATAGATTTGCCCGTCACTTTCGAATCACAGTCCAGCCTGAACGGCTCGCCGAACCCGTCAATATGGAGAGCAGGGTCAGGAATTCCATCATTCAACCACGTTTCCGAAAAACACAACACACATGCATTTCTGAACTCAGTAAGGAATCGAACATTTGCCTGTATTTCTTCCAGTTTATGGTTCTGGGGTCCTGGGCGCATAGATCTCACGTTCGCAAAAATAATGGAGGGAAGAGGCGGGCGAAAGCCTCTCTCCTTCAGCCCATGTCTAACACCGCCTCTTTTACCACGCTTCCGTTTTCGGACCCCATTTGCAGTCATTTCACAAGGAAAGTTGATTTTGTCCATACCTTTGTTGTCCGTGTGAGCCCTGAGACGCACAAGCGCCTCTCGGGTGTGGCGAATGGGTCTGTCATCTGCTTGCAGCGGTTGGCCGCCATGTTGTTTCTGCTCACCACTGTCCGATACACACTTCAAGTCGCCAAAAACACAGTCACCACCATCCAAAACATGCTGATAAAGAGATCCTTGGAAGCACACATCTCTCTCAGCCCACTTTCTCACTCACAATTCACAGCACTCAGAGTTCAAAACAGCATAAAGAGGTAAGAGCAATGAGAGACCACGGGTCGCCCGCTGCGCAACGCCCCTATTTATGTGGGGCGGTCATTGGTCTAGTGGTGAAAACTTCGCCACCAATTCGAGAGGTCAGGTTCGAGTTGCCACTCCGGGACAAAGAATAATTCCTTCTTGTTGGTGGCACCGTTCATTCGGGCCGAGCGTCGGGGCTCTCTCCGGGTACTCCGGCTTCCTCCCCCTCTGCTCTGGAAATGTTCCGCCCACAAAATTTGATGATAAATGTTAAATTTTAAAATTAAAAGCGGAGATGACCTTTGGCTTTCGCACACACGTGACTGCAATAGGTTTATGTCCAATGTTGTGAGAGAATGCACGTGATTCACATGAGTGTGCTTGTTGGGTTCAGTTGGTTTAAACAGGTTTTATTCATTTTGAACAAATAGAAAATGCACTCACGCAATTTCCACGAGGCCGAGCACAACAAGTTAAAACTTATGAGTTGGGTTCAGTTCGCGGCGGTTTGAGCTAATTGAAGAAATTGGATAAACAGCGCGTACACCATACTCAGTTCTTCTTCTTGTTCTTATCATTATCATTTTGTTGTTGTTGTTGTCTATCTATTCCATGTCTGACACGCGACTGAACGCTAGCATGTGTGATGATGCTATCAGTATACCCAGTTTTTTCAGTCACCAGCAGGCATCAACAGAACCGTTATACATGTACAATGTACAGCCAACATATCACATCTGTACTGCCGCTGGCACAACACACACGCACACACACACACACACACACACACACACACACACACACAGGCCATCCCCCAGCATCAGAGCAGGTGCATAATGTGAGAAATGCAAAAATTACATCCGTGTCTCAGGTTTCAATATATCTGGAATCGAATTTTAAGCGAGCATGGTACACAAGAGCTGTTCTGAAGTGCGGTGGTTTGGTTGTCATGTCTTCCATCAGTGCAATACAATTTCCCTCGAGATTTTCTTGACACAGGGTTATTTTGTCTTTTTTTCTCGCAGTTGTATGTAGCGGACAAGGGAAAACAGGATATGTTTTTTCGTCTTCGAGTTTGTTAGTACACAAGAGGGCAGTATTGCTGGCTGAGACCATTTTTCATAACGGGCTGTATTGGCATTTATTGGTAACATCCCAGCTCTTAGCAAGGCAATAAGCGCCCCTAACACTGGTGGCTGGTAAGAGTATGCAAAAAGTTTTTCTTGTTCAAATATCGTTTTGAACGACCTTTAATGTGTATATATATTTCCTTTTTCTCCCACAACATCATTCCACTCTTGAACAAAAATGTGAAAGTGTCTCTGTTTTAAATACAGTTGTGAAATTCTTTCGATCACCCACCCCCTGTTGAAGCCACACTACACTAAACCCTGCTCTACATAACATGTCCCTGATACCCGACACCCAACACTGCTTTCCTCTTTCATCTAAATTAACTAACGTATCGTAACCTGGCGAGGGAGGCGATCAGGTCCCATAATAAGCACTCTAAACCAGTAGTTTAATACCCTAATCAAGGAATTTATATAGAGATGATAGCAGTGCAGGTCACCATATACTATTTTGTTTGGTGTGGCTCGTGGTACCCCAAGAAACCGTTTACAAGCCCTAAGTGAATCCTCTCCATACTGTCTAGTATCGTGCAGCCCCAGACTTCTGCGGAATACAAGATCGGTTGGACCTTCGTATGAAAGATCTTAAAGAATGTCTTATTGCTAATATCATTAAATCGTTTTAATGGTTTACAAATTTCCATTGTGCCTTAGGGCCGTTCTACACGTGACAAGCGGCAAATTGCCGCCCTTCGACTTTCCCCCACAAGTTTGTCTGCCGCAACGCCGCTGCTTCTGCACGCGGAAACCTCCGCACCACAAGTCGGCTGATTGACCTTTCGTGTGACCCTTTCAACCCCATATTTGGAAGGGGCCTCGCGCGATTTCGTCCGGCCATGGTCGCGAGTGAATGCGAGTCAGACTCAGCTGAACATGTGAATGAAAGTTCGGAGGAGGAATTAGCGTTTGCAGCAGCTGCAATTATTTTGCTGCAGAACAGGAAGAAACAGCGGATCTGGGCGAGAAAGTGGATCTTGCAGCGAGATTCGCTTGACGCATACGGAGGTCTTTGACGCCATTTTCTTTTATTTGGCCGCGTGACCACTACGCGGCGTGCGATTGGCCGTCCTGGCGGGGCTCCCTGGGTGCCTCGCGCGCACTTGCCAGGCGCAAGCCGAGAAAATAGAAAGCCGTTCTATCCGAAACTTGCCGCGGCAAGCCTTGGGCAGCAAGAATGTACAGCTTGCTTGTACATTTGCCGTCGACTTGCCGGGGCCGCAAACCCGCTTTTGCCGGGCAAACTTGCCACGTGTAGAACGGCCCTTAGTGACTATAATACACGCTCCATCTCTTCCCCCCCCCCCCGCCTCCCTCCCCCTCACACACACACACACAGTGCATGTTGCACACTTCCTCCCCTACACACGCCAAAAGAAACAATCGTGCACGCACAAATCTAAGCCGGAGCTCACATTCGACTAGCCCATAAACCGCGCCCATCGCAAATCTCCCAAAGTTACATTTCGACCTGCCCCACCCCTGTGCCCCTCGGCCATCCCATCTCTAACCCTGAACCCACCACCTAATTCACGCACGCAAACTTACCACCATTTCTGTCCAAAGAATGGCGCCTGCAAAACATGTGGCACGCGTCATCAGTTTCCCGCATACTGAAAAACAGGTGACGTGTTCGTTTCCGTAGGATAATAATAGCCGTGACGAAATATGTATATCTTCCCGACGTGTTTTTCAAGCAAAGATTTAAAAAAAAAATCTCTCCGACAGTGTTTAGAGTTTGGCTTATCTGTCAAAATCACGTTTGAGATATCCGTGTTTGAGTTAGCTATTTTTTGACAGAGTTTGGCTTATCCGAATTAGAAAGTCTTACAAAGAGGGGCGTCTGGCGGGGAATTGGTTTCTGTTATCCGAGCTTTTGGCTTAAGCGTGTTTCGTTTAGGCGAGTGCGGCTGTATATAATAATGATAATAAAAATGTGGTATCCACACTTCTAAATACAAAAGTGATTGTGCTGCCGACGGAATGGAATGATCCACTAAGTGGATGTTTACATTTCTCATTCCAGCTCCACTTAACTGCACTAGTGACGAGTTCCGGTGTAACCACGGGATTTCATGTATCTCGTCATTACTTCGGTGTGATGGACGCAATAACTGTGGGGACAACTCTGATGAAGCTGGATGTGGTGAGTACTGTTCAAGAAATCAAGTCTCATTTGAAATATTAATTAGTTCTCTCTATGTACCTGTCTGTCTCTCGGATATTTGCGCATCTTCTTCTCCCTACTCTCCTATCGCCATGTAGTCCGTCGCCATTTATTTCACATTGTTTTACAGTTCAGTTGTGCTTATTTTGAGGTAAACGCAACAAATACAAACAAAGAATCAAATCCACTGATAGTCTGAGAGTGAGGATGGTTTACTGACGGGAAGAACGTGAGAGCAAGGAATGGCGCTGTAGGTCTTTATGGGTTAAAGTTAATGTTACTCTCTCTCTCTCTCGGAGCCGGGTGGTCGAATGGTAGAGCGTTGGACTTCTAATGCTCGGGTCGTGAGTTCGATCCCGGCTAGGACCAAATATTTGTGCTGGCTTTTTCATCGTTGCCCCGTCTTTGATATCACCCTGTGTGGTGGAAAAGGACGTTAAACACCCAAACACCCAACACCCACACCCACCCTCTCTCTCTCTCTCAACGATCTACCCATGCACATTTCACAGTCAGATATGTATGCATATGTATATGTACGTACTGCCGTCAGACATCCACATTGCCAAACAATATGTCCATGAAATTGCTTGTTTTGCCCTTTATAGTCGTTTTTAAGTTGTTTCTCTATAGAGAAACAACTTTATGGGACGGGGCAGATTTTGCTACGCGCAGCAGCAAGTTTCAGTGATACAGAACAAGACTGTGACGTTTCTCCACACAATGCATACTTTCACGCACACAGTGAGTGACGTAACGAAATCTGCGTCATAGACACCTTACTGCACACTGTGCTGCTGCGTTCTTCTTGGCGGGAGTTGTGAGACGTGTGTGTGTGTGTGTGTGGACCACAGACGTATAGAGATAGACGCACCGCGGTGCTGGAAGAGTGACGCCGCCGCGCGCCATGTTGCGAGTACAGTATACGCCGGTTATAAGAAACTCGAGGGGGGTGAATTTTTGGTTTCTTATATCCGAGTTTTCTTATATCTGAAAGTCGGATATAAGAAAGTATTTTGAAAAAATATTTCTTATAACCGAGTTCAGTGAAAAAAAGGTTTAAAATATTTCTTTTTTCTCAGTTCGTGTATGTTTTGCATTAAATTAAGAAATATCTGGTTTCTCTTAAAGACCTGCACAGAATATATATGTGTAGAGTTAATATACACCAGTGCGCTTGTGTCCTTCAATGTCAGATTTTTTGTTTGAACATGAAAATACTGTTTTTGCTTCCCAACTGTAGCGCTGGCGGTCATGTGGTAAGAAAAAACAAAAAAAAAGAAAAAAAAAAAACAACCAAACCAACCAACCAAACAAACAAACAAACAAAAAAGAACTAAGGGGAGAGAGAGAGAGAGAGAATTCCCTTGTATTTATAGGATATATTAAAAGTGCATTATGTATCAACTTTTGATCTGTTTTTTTTGATCTATAAAACACTCGTCCCATTAGAGTATGATATGCGATACTTTCCGTGTCTAATTTGGCTGAAAAAAGCTGCAAATTAGCTTTTGTTCTGTTGGGAGGGGGAAGGGGGATGGAGGAAAGATGGACCACGTATATTGTCAAAGAAAGGAATTGATCAACAGTTAGTCTAATACTGATAGTTTTATTCTCCTTAACGCGAGCCCTGTAGACAGAGACAGACATACAGAGAGAGAGAGAGAGAGTGAGAGAGAGAGAGCTCCCAATCAGGCAAAAAAACAAAATAATAATAAAAACAACATATAACAATAGAACAACAAAAATGCATCTCGTATTTTTTCTTCTTGCCAACATTCAATTTTGCACGGAACACAATGGTAAAGAACCAATTCAAGAAAAGAAAATCATGCGCCATCATGTGCCTGTCCTAAGTGACGTCAGACCTGACCTGTTTTCTTAGAATGAGTGAAATTTTCTTGGAAATGTACTTTCGGTTTCTTACAATGAGTGAAATTTTCTTGGAAATGTACTTTCGGTTTCTTATATCCGAGTTTTTGTATCAAGCGGGACAAGAAATTTGCTTTCCTAAAACCGAGTTTTCTTATAAGCGAGTTTCTTGTATCCGAGTTTTTGTAATACATAATAAAGAAGAGTTTGGCCGGGGGAAAAAAATTCGTTGGCAATAACCGAGTTTTCTTATATCCGAGTTGCTTATATCCGGCGTCCACTGTACCTGGAAGTGCCAGCTGTTTACATAGCGCGCATAGCATTATCTTACGTCACATTTCTGATGACGTCTTTCTAAAGAACTTTGTATTTCGAACGAGGCGTCCTGTACGCAGAGCATCTGAGTTCTGGTATTCACAAGATGGCCGCGATAGCGACACTCGCAAGCAGCGGTGGCAGCGTGCGGCGGTGCGTCTATCTCTTTACGTCTGTGGTGTGGACGGATGTAATGATGGCTATCTCCTAAACCACCTCGTTGGAGGACTTTTTACTTTTAGATAAAATGGGCAGTCATATTCTCCAGACCTACCTTTCACGATTTTTATCGTGCCGTAATTTTAGTATCGCCCATTAAAAAAAAAATCGGTCGTTACTTTTTTTACGAAAAAAAAATGTTCAAATGGCTTCATTTACTGAACTTGGAAAGATCATCCAATTATACTGACTGTATTTATAGCACAGCTCTGTAGCTCTGACAGGTTTTGTGTAAAAAAAATATTTACGAGGTAGGGGTGGTTTGCCTATAAGGCCAAATATCTATGAAAAGACTCCTTCAAATTACTCATCATTACGATATTTTTGTCACTTGTGACAACTGCACGTATGACATGAACTACTGCACTATTACAGCTTTAGTATTAAGATTAACAGAGCTTTTAGATAAACACTTTTTTTTTCAAGTTTCTACGAGAAGCGCCAAATGTTCCAATTTTGCAATTTCCTAAGTACAGCCGCACTCGCCTAAACGAAACACTTACTTACTTAGGCCCTTGGCTCCACGTGGAGCATAGGCCATCGACAACCCTTCGCCATCGCACTCTGTTCTGGGCTAGTCTTGCCACTCCAGTCCAGTTGGTCCCCTGCTTACATAGCTCTGCCTCAGTGTCCCGCCTCCAGCTGTTGCGAGGCCGGCCTCTCTTCCTTTTCCCCTGCGGGTTCCATGTCAGGGCTTGGCGTGTGGTGCTGGATGCTGGCTTCCTGAGGGTGTGTCCAATCCAGCCCCACTTCCTCCGCAGGATCTGCTTGGCCACTGGTTCCTGCCCCGCTCGCTCCCACAGATCTTCATTCCGGATCTTCTCTGGCCATCGGATGTTGAAGATGCGCCTCAGACAGGTGTTGAGAAATGTCTGGATCTTCTGCTGCATCGTCTTCGTTGTCCTCCATGTTTCGCATCCGTAGAGCAGAACTGACTTCACGTTGGAGTTGAAGATGCGAAGTTTGGTTCTTATGCTGACAACTTTGGATGCCCAGACGTTCTTCAGCATGACCATTGCTGCCCTTGCCTTGCCGATTCTGGCTGTGACGTCTCGGTCTGTGCCTCCCTGTCCATCAACCACACTCCCCAGGTAGACAAAAGACTCCACCTCGCTGATGGGCTCTCCACCGACTGTGACTGGTGTGTTGGCAGTGGTGTTGATCTTCATCAGCTCGGTTTTCTTCCTGTTGATCTTGAGCCCTGTTCCGGCTGATGTGGCTTCCAGGCACGTAGTCTTGTCCTGCATCTGGCTGTGGCTGTGAGACAGGAGCGCCAGGTCGTCCGCGAAGTCGAGGTCATCCAGCTGTGTCCAGAGTGTCCACTGTATCCCGTTTTTCCTGCCTGCTGTAGTGGTCTTCATGATCCAGTCGATGACCAGGAGGAAGAGAAACGGGGACAATAGGCATCCCTGGCGGACTCCGGTCTTCACCTCGAAGCTTTCTGACAACTGGCCGGCATGGGCAATCCTGCAGCTCATGTCTTGGTAGGTGCACTGGATCAGGGAGATGATCTTCCCGGGAACTCCATAGTGCCTTAGCAGCTTCCACAGCGCCTCTCTATCTACACCGTCGAAGGCCTTCTCATAGTCTATGAAGTTGATGTAGAGGGGGGAGTTCCACTCCAGTGACTGCTCCACAATGATGCGTAGGCTGGCAATCTGGTCAGCGCAGGACCTGTTCCTGCGAAAGCCTGCCTGCTGGTCTCGGAGCATGGGGTCGACTGCCTCTCTCATCCTCTCCAGTAGAATTCTGTTGAGAACCTTGCCTGGCACTGATAGGAGCATGATCCCTCGGTAGTTGCTGCAGTCCCTGAGGTCCCCTTTCTTTGGCAGCTTGATGACGATCCCTTCTTTCCACTGGGCTGGCACCTCTTCCTTCTCCCAGATCTTGCTGAACAGGCTGTGCAGCATGTTGACGGCTGTCTCTGTGTCTGCTTTAATGGCTTCTGCTGGTATCTCGTCCGGCCCTGCAGCTTTCCCATTTCTCAGTGTCATGATGGCTTTCCTGATCTCTGCCTTAGAGGGCTTGTCGCAGTTGATGGGTAGTTCTGTCTCAGCTGGTGGGATGTCTGGTGGTGTTTCAGGGATGGGGCGATTTAACAGCTCCCTGAAGTGTTCTGCCCATCGCTTCAGCTGTTCCTCAGTTGTTGTCAGTGGGTGCCCGTTCTTGTCCTTCACTGGTTTGTCTGTCTGTTGAAATTTGCCCGCGAGCTTTTTGGTCACCTGGTACAGGTCTTTTAGATTCCCTTGTCGGGCTGCTTCCTCTGCTTGACTGGCCAGGTTGTCGATGTAGTCCCTCTTGTCCTTCCTGGTGCTCCTCTTCACTTCTCTGTCAGCTGCTGAGTATTCCTCTTGTGCATTTGCCTTAGCTCTTCTTGTTCAGTGCAGTTTTTTTCTCTTTCCTAACTTCCAGCTTCTGGATGGTATCAGCAGAGATCCATTCCTTATGTTGGGTCTTTCTCTTGCCAAGGACCTCTTCGCATGTGTCGTGCCAGAGTTTCTTGCTGTGTTCCCACTGTGTCTCGATGTCCATTTCACTGTCTTCTATCAGGTCTTGCAGTGGCTGGAACCTGTTGGAAAGGCTGATCCGGAATGCTGCTTGTGTGTCTGTGTTCCTGAGAAGTCCAACGTTGTACCTGGTCCGTGTGCTGTTGGCGTTGGTGTGCCTCTTAAGCCGAAGTCTCAATGTTGTTGCAAGAAGGTGGTGGTCTGATGATACATCGGCACCCCTCATCACGCGCACATCCCGCCACGATCTCCTGAACTTCCGGCTGATGCAGATGTGATCAATCTGGTTCTCCGTGACATGGTCCGGCGATCTCCATGTGGCCTTGTGGATGCGCTTGTGTGGGAAGATGCTGCCTCCTATTACTAGCTGGTTCAGGGCACAAAAGTCTGCAAAGCGCTCGCCATTTTCGTTCATCTGTCCCAGTCCGTGTGTTCCCATGGTGTCCTCATAGCCTGTGTTGTCTGATCCAATCTTGGCGTTGAAGTCTCCCATCAGTATGGTCATGTCCTTGGCTCCTCCTCTATCTATCACTGTCTGCAGTTGTTGGTAGAAGTCATCTTTTTTCTCCTCTTCCGCATCATTGGTGGGAGCGTAGCACTGGATGATGTTCAGCTTGATGTCTTTTTTCTTGGTGATGAATTTGGCTGTGATGATGCGGGAGTTGACAGGTTCCCAGCCGATGAGTGCCCGCTGTGCCTCCGGTGCCAGCATCAGGGCCACGCCGTCAGTGTGGGGGGCTCCATCCTCTGTGTGTCCAGAGTACAGCAGTTGCTCTCCCGATGAAAATCTCAGCTGTCCTGTCTGTAGCCACCTTGTCTCACTCAGTCCCAGTACTCCTATCTTGTAGTTCTTCATCTCTCTTGCTACTTGTATGGTCCTTCCTACTTCATACATTGTCCTGATGTTCCATGTGGCTACTCTCGTTTTTGTCTTGGGTGTTAGAAGGGGGGTCGGCCTTGCAGCTTCCTTTCGGCTTTCACTGCAATGCGTCATAGGTCTCCGGGATGGAGACCCTTCCTCGCCCAGGTGAATGTCTCGGTTTGTTGCTGTCGATGCTTCAGTAACTTAGTGTTTTTTTTACAGGTAGGGCTGTTAACCCTACGCAAACCCGTTTAGCCTCTTGGAGAGGTGGTCCACATTCGTCTGACCTCTACCCTTCGACCTGTCCAGCTTGGGTGACCCTGCCAGGAGCATGTGCTCCTGCTGGCATAGTTCTCTGGGTCATTGAGGTACACAAGCCACTACCCCACGACAAGGGTTGGACCATGTAGGGCTAAACGAAACACGCTTAAGCAAAAAACTCGGATAACAGAAACCAAAACCATTTCCCCGCCAGACCCCCCTCTTTGTAAGACTATTTCTAATTCGGATAAGCCAAACTCTGTCAAAAAATAGCTAACTCAAACACGGACATCTCAAACGTGATTTTGACAGATAAGCCAAACTCTAAACACTGTCGGAGAGACAACATGGCTTTACGCACTCAAAAGGGCACTATCTGAACTAATCAATGTGACCCAATTGCACCATTAATTGCATTAAAAAACCGAAATAATCACCAACAAAACCATTGAACCGACAGACAGTTTACGAGCCGGTACACCGGCGTAGCAGACGGTCACCAGCACACGGCGGAAGAAAAACGTCATACCGAAAACAATGTCGCGGTTTTGCATCAATATTGACAAACAAAATCAAAATTCTACACTACCTCAGTAATCAGAGTGACGCAAGTGAGCCATGAAAGTTATAGATGCCTGAAATATCAGTGACTAGAACGGAGCACAATTTTTAACACACGATTTCCTATAAGAAATCGTGGGTTAGAAATTGTGCTTCGTCGTCAAAGAGTTAACGGACCTAGTGACATTGGTAGGTCTTGAAGATGGGAGAACCGGCAGCAAAAACAAGATGGCCACCAACCCAATATGTTCAGTGTGGTGTAGACTAAAACGCGGTACATTCCCAACCACAACACACATAGCTGTGACGTCAAACGCGTCATAGGTTTGTCCGATCGTTTCGACCGGCGGTGTGGCGCGAAGCAGGTCGCTCGGGATGAAATCGAACGTCGTTCAGTGTTTCCATTCAGTGACCTGCTGTCGTCGTGGTCGTTGTGTCATGTATGCTGCCTGCGCGCACACGTACGCAAAATCTCTGACATCGTTCCCCCTTTGACAGAGTCTCTCTCTCTCTCTCTCGGGGAGCCGGGGTGGTCGAATGGTAGAGCGTTGGGCTTCTAATGCTTGGGTTGTGAGTTTGATCCCGGCTGGGGCCAAATATTTGTGCTGGCTTTTTCATCGTTGCTCCTCTTTGATATCACCCTATGTGGTGGAAAATGACGTTAAACCCCCGAACACCCACCCACCCACTCTCTCTCTCTCTTTCTCTGCGTGCATGTGCTCCATTGAGACCTCTGTGATGTGCCCGCACTCTATTATGCTGCTGAGTGTGGTTCAGTGGCAAAAACGAAACACAGTACAGAAATTCCCGCTTTCCACGTCTCCAAATATCAATAGAGGAATTCGGAAAAATTGGCCAGAAATCACGTCAATCAAACATGACGCCAAAGATCCGATTCCAAGGTCTTTGATGACGCTCTTACTTTGCGTCAGTGCGCGTGCGTCTCTTCTTGGATGTTTATGAGGTTTGTGGAGGAAATGTGCTTTGAGGACAGATTTTCGAGTCAACTGGCGAAACAGATGCAGTGCATTTTCTAATTTTGGGGGGTATATTTTTTAATGACACCCCAGACACAATATATAATGTTAATAATAATGTGGTGTCGACACTTGTAAATACATATGTGATTGTGTTGTCGACGGAAGGGGAATCATCCAGTAAGTGAAGGTTTATATATCTCATTTCAGCTCAAGTTAACTGCACTAGTGACGAGTTCCGGTGTAGCCATGGGTTGAAATGTATCCCGTCAGGGTGGCGGTGTAATGGACGCAATAACTGTGGGGACAACTCTGATGAAGCTGGATGTCGTGAGTACTTTTAAAGAAATCAAGTCTCATTTGAAATATTCATTAGGTCTCTCTTTGTACCTGTCTGTCTCTCGGATATTTGCGCATCTTCTTCTCCCTACTCTCCCATCGCCGTGTAGTTCATTTATTTTACATTGTTTTTGTCTCACTTGTGCAACAAAGTGAGTCTATGTACTAACCCTCCGTCGTCTGTGTGTGTATGTGTGTGTGTGTGTGTGTGTGTGTGTGCAGTAAACCTTAACAATGCATGGCCTTTTCTCAGAATCTACAAACAGCAGAGGCACCAAACTTGGCACGCTGATAGACAGCTATAAGTCCTTTCAAAACATACCATATTGATTGACCTTGTCCCAAAGTCAAGGTCACTAAAGCTGTTTGTTTGGAAATTTTACATTGGCGTTTTCTCAGAATCTAGAAAAGCCAGACACATCAAACTTTGCATGATGATAGACATTGACAAAACCTTACTAACATATCTATATTCAGTGTATTTGAGTAAAGGTCAAGGCCATAAAAGCTCTTCGGCGGAAAACCTTCCAAAACCTGAACATTGGCATTTTCTCAGAAACAATGAACAGCAGAGGCACCAAACTTGACATGTAAATAGACAGCCATGACCTTCCAAAACATACCACACTGAATGACTTGATCCAAGTTCAAGGTCACTAAAGCTGTCTGTCTGGAAATTTTACATTGGCATTTTCTCAAAATCTAGAAACGCCGGAGACATCAAACTTTGCATGATGATAGACTTTGACAAGACCTTCACTGACATACCTGTATTCACTGATGTTGAGTCAAGGTCAAGGTCATACAAGCTGTTTGCGGAAAAGCTTCCAAAACGTTAACATTGGCATTTTCTCAGAAACAATTTGACAGCAGAAGCACCAAACCTGGGTTGCTGATGGACAGCAGTAAGACCTTCCAAGACCTACCATTTGAATGACCTTGACTGAAGATCAAGGTCATTAGAGCTGTCATTCGAAATTTACCATTGCCATTTTCTCAGAATCTTGGGAAAGGCATCAAACTTTGCATGATGATAGACATTGGTAAAACCTGTACTGGCATACTTGGATTCAATTTCCTTGAGTCAAGGTCAAGGCCAAGGCCACTCAAAATGTTTTGCGGAGACCCTAACGTTAGCATTTTCTTGGAAACAACTTACAGCAGAGGCTCCAAACAAGGCACAAAGATAGGCAGTAATGAGACCTGTGCAGACATACCCTTTTGAATGACCTTGACTTAAGTTCAAGGTCATTACAGCTGTCAGTTGTGAAACTTTCTGTTACCATTTGTACAGAAGCTGCGAAAACTAGAGCTATCGAACTGGGCATAAAGATAGTCATTGATAAGCTCTTCACTTACAGATTTCGAATGAGATGTCCTTGGAAAACTGTTATATTGCAATTTGCCATTTTCTTAGGAACTATGAACACAAGAGACACCTTACTTCAGGATACATAGTCATAGCTTTACAAACGTACTCTTTCGAATGACCTTGACCCATCTCGCAAGTGAGCCAAGGAGGCTTTGCTTCTCTAGTATAGTTCAGTTGTGTTTATTTTGTGGTACACACATCATATACAAAAAAACCAAAAAAAACACTGATAGTCTGAGAGTGAGAATGGTGTACTGGCGGGAACAACGAAAGGGCAAGGAAGTACGCTACAGGTGTTTATGGGTGAAAGTTAATGCTCACACACACACACACCACACACACACACACACACACACACATAGACACGCACGCGCGCGTACGCACTGAGTGAGAGAAAGTGGTCATGCATCCCGCAATATCAGAATGGTAGTCTGAGAGCTTGAACGGTTGAGAAAAAATAAAGTTCTCACAAACAATAAAGCAAGATAGCTTAACTGGACGACTATAAATACAAAGCTGATTCCGTCAGAGAAACTGATGGAAACGCGTGTTCCCGGTAGCTGACAAAAGAACGAAGCAGATTGGTAACAGAACAAAACAAGATGGTCACCAGCCGAACATGTTGTTTCTGATCAGTGACCTGTTGTCGTCGTCCTCTCTCTCTCATGACAACCACGTGGTTTTACATCCCAATAAAATACAAAGTATGCAAGTCACAACGCGGCAAAAACATCAGCGCCATATCTGTCCCCATTAAACCTTTGTTTGAACGGCCAGCCGGTTCAGTAAGTTAGAGACCACCGATTTTGGGGTGTTATAACCTCACATGTTAGTTATGCCTCCACTGTTTGGGGCGGGTGCAGCGATGTCCGTATGGCCAGACTCAATTCGCTGTATAAGAGAGCTGTTAAAATGGTTCTTTCAAAACCTCTCCCAACTAGCGAAAAAGTTTTAAAAAATAAAATACAGTCGAACACGCTTAAGTCGAATTCGCAGGGGAAATGGATTTTTGTTCGACGTATCCGAAGTTTGACTTATCCATGGCGACGGATAAGGTCGAATTTCGACTCTAGCTTCGAGTTAAGCGAGTTGCACCTTTTCACCCCCTGATTCGGTTTGGAAACTGAAATTTATTGTCCCTGGTCAACATGAGCTGCGTTGGTATAGTTCGCCCCCTTGTGTCATTTGCACCTGCTGTAAATGCACTGCGATCGTCTAAACAACACAGCGATTGCACCATTACCACACGGTAACCCCAACCCTAAATGTAAACCTAACCCTAAACTGATCTAAGCAGGCGAACTCTACTAGATGAGTGTGGATGCGTTTGAATAGTTTGCCCAGTACGACCCATGGGTGCGAACTATACTGAGCCTTACTACTAGGATTTGTTATATTCAATACGCTCGTGTAGACTGCCATGTCATCGAATCTCCGTAGCTATTTTGTTATCTTTGAAATCACTTTCAGTTCAGAGTATTGGCTTGGTCTTACCATAGTCACACATGCAATGCAGAGGAAGGAGAAAGCCAAGTTTTTCTGAAGGCTGTTTCGTTCTGACATGAAAGCTGCCTGGCACCAACCGGTGATAATTTCCAGCCTATGTTTTCTTCTTCTTTTCTAGTTTCACTGACTCTTATTCTGCTTGTAAGATCAGCAGCGTCATGTGTGTGTGTGTGTGTGTGTGTGTGTGTATGTGTGTGTGTGTGTGCGCGCGCGCGCGCGCACGCGTTCAGTTCGCAGTCATATAATCGCATATGCACAATATTCTAGTGCAACATCATATAAACACACGCAGTCAAATAGCAGAAAGATCCAACTCTAACGGCACCAACCGGCAAACTCTCTCTCTCTCTCTCTCTCCACACACACACACACACACACACACACACACGCACACACACATACATTTCACACACCAGGAATAACTCGCTGCTTACCCTCCGAGTCTGAATCCGACGGCAAATCACCTTCTTAACACTGGCCACAGAGATCCGGGGCACAGAGTCAGATCTTACACCTAGCTCTGTTCTTGCACGTGTTTCTCGCCAATTTCGTGTTCTACCCCCGAAGATAACCAGCCCTAAGGCCCGCAGGACATATAACATTGTCAACCTGTACTTGCACGGAAAATGTAAAATCTTGTTTGACATATCCGAGTTTTGACTCATTCGTTTTTGAGTACTCGTTCGACTTGTCCGTGGAAAATTTAGTCATACAAAGAGCAAGTTTGGCCGGGAAAAACCTTTTGCTTCGACGTATCCGAAGTTCGACTTAAGCGTGTTTGACTTATGCGTATGGGTCAGTATCTTCTTAGCCTTGAACACCAGCTTACTTACAATATTACTTAAAATCTTCAACGAGACAATGCCACCATATCTGGAAACTCTTTTTAATCTAAATCACCAGCATGAGAGGACCTCGAGGAATGGCATCCTGCGCTTACCATTACCCCGAACTGACTTATTCAAAACAAGCCTTTCCTTCGCTGGAGCATTACATTGAAATTCCCTCCCTTTGCACCTGAAACAAAATATATCTACTTCTACGTTTAAGCGTGCACTCAAACAGTTTCTTAATGGATCGCACGCACCGTACGTTTACGCGGCAACCTGTTATTTTGATTTTCTATTTTACCATCATTTCAGTATTATATTAGTGATTTGTGTTTACAAAGGTCACACGTGTGTGTGAATGCGTTTTGACCTGATGGGTGGATGGGTGGGTGTTTGGGAGTTTAACGTCCTTTTCCACCACATAAGGGTGATATCAAAGGCGGGGCAACGAGAAAAAGGGCCAGCCAGTTACTTCCACTACAGTGATGGTACGATACTGTTTTTGCCCACACATTTATAGATATGTATGTATGTATGTGGTTTCTATATGTATGTATGTATGTATGTATGTATGTATGTATGTATGTATACGTATGTAGGATTGTATGTATGTATGTATGTATGTATACGTATGTAGGCTTGTATGTATATATGTATGTATGTATGTATACGTATGTAAGCTTTCACGTACGTGTTTGTGTAGGTATGGACTCCAATGGTCACCATGCAGTCAGTGTATGTTTAATTGCTTGCCCATGTGTCAAACTGTGTCTTGACTCCATGTGTGCCTGCACCTGTACGTCTCTGTGTATGTATATATACGGGAAAAAATAGTAATAATAAAAAAAATGGCCAGCACAATTATTTGGCCGCAGCCGGCGGGATTCGAACTCACGACCCGAGCATTGAGAGTCCAACGCTGTACCATTCGGACACCCCGGCTCCCCTTGACCTGATGGACGATTTTCTCTGTGGTTTTGTTTCTTGTAGGTTAGTGCATAATTTTCTGGGCTGAACTTTTTTTTCTCTCTCTTTCATATTTTGCTCCCTTTTTTCCCTAGTAGATAGTCTCTGTAGTATTAGGAACGGCAAGTTTGCAAACTGGCGAATCTCTGTGAAAACTTTTACTGTTGATAAATAAAGTTTCATCATCATCTCTCTCTCTCTCTCTATTTCATCATCATCTCTCTCTCTCTCTCTAGTTTGAGTTCTGTCAGAATATTATAATATACACCCCTGTATACTCATATTTGGAAGAAAAGATCAAGTGAATGGGTTGACTGAATAACACGTTATCAGAAACGCAAGCAGGCTTTAGAAAGACATACTCAACTATAGATCATTAAACGCCTTAGTTCAAAAACATTTGTTACAAAACAGTAACGTCTATTTTGCCGTTTTTGATTTTTGGAAGGCTTTCGACACTGTTAAGAGAAATGTTCTATGGAATATTTTGTTTAAGGTTGTTGTGCAAGGAAAAATGCTGTCATCACTCAAAGCCATGTGCAATTCAGTTTAGTTATATGTTAGAGGCAACGTGGACTACACAGATTACTTCGAGTGTTTTCAAGGTTTAGAACAGGGTTGTTTGGCGTCGCCATCTTTATTTTCCTTCCTAATCAGTGAGTTGTCTCATATCATTGGTCATGGTAATCATAGTTTCCTGCTCAGGCCTGGTGCAGTGGAATTAGTTTGGTAAATGTTTGCTGATGACATTGCTTTGTTGTCTTGAACACCTTGTGGTTTACAAACTCAGACAATTTGTATTCTTTGGCTTGCAAACATGGTCTTGCTGTTAATGTAGATAAAACTAAGATAATTGTTTTCAGAAATGGAGGGTTCTTGTCAAAGTTTGAAAAATGGAAATATGTTACTCAGTCTGTAGAAGTTGTTAACACATCAAGTATTTAGGACTAAATTTTTCTGCTCGTTTATGCTTGAATACATCAGTTGCTGACATTGTCACTGAGGCAAAGGAATGTGTCATAGATATTTTTTTAGAGTTCTCTGGAAACTTGACTGTTGCAGTCCAGCTCTCTTTTCTAAGCTGTTTGACGCTCAGATTGTACCGATACTTCTTTATGGTTCAGAAATCTGAGGAGTGGAAGAGTTTAATGGGGTTGAAAAGGTACATGTATTTGCATTTGAAAGTCAGCCTTCGAAAACCAAATCAGATGGCATATGGTGAACTTGGGAGATATCCCCTAAGGTGCACTTCCTGTTGGCTTAGCCTTAGGCTATGCAGTTTACCACACGTCAGATTTTCAAGCATTGCATACCACGTGCTTAGAGACTACGGATATGGACGACCGAGGTAAAACCACATGGGTTACAAATGCAAAAGAATTGCTTTTTGGAAACGGTTTTGGTCATGTTTGATTTGCCCAAGGAGTTTGCCCAAGGTTTTTTTCACAGAAAGTTACTACACATGTCCTGTGTGTAATAAACCTAACAAGATAACTTTTCGGCAATTGATTATTTTTTGTTGATTTTTTTCCTATACCACCCCTCAAGACTAGTCAGATTTCACAGCAGCGGACTAACTGCTTCAGTTCTTCATGTAATAGGGGGTAACGGGGTGGAGGGGGAGAGAGGGAGAACTAGGGGTAATGGAGTACTTTAACAATGCTGCTTATCATGTGAAAAGAGGAATTAGGTGGCCAAACCCGAAATGGACCCAATTTCTAGATTGGCCAGCTCTGTATACAGGCTACATACCAGAGATGGAAATTTGGAGGAAAACGCTGCATGTTCCTCTTACTCATAACGTTGCAGATGACACCCTAGAAATGATTTAAAATTTATCAAAAATCACAAAAATCAGGCAGCCATATAGACTCATATAGACTCATGTGTAGAGTAAACTTGAACAAATTCCAATGCTCCGTGTTTTCGCAATGTTGGCAGCGACCACATACCCCCTCATTCCAAAGTCGTCTGCTGGCTGCTGTGCCAGCCGCGCATGAATACAAATAGTTCACAAGCCAGCCTCATTTTCCCCTAATTTTACTATTACCTTGCATGAAACTTGTTTACAAAGCCAACAAAAAGCACCAGATTGCCATTTTACTCTGCACACAAATTTTAAAAGGGGCACAGATTTTCTACTATATTAAGCGGAGTTCTTACTACATGACCCGGAAACTAATACCGGAGTCGTTCCCCTTTAACAGAGTTACTTCCCGCAGGCCTGAGAAAAATGGTAGCTATATGGTAGATGATAGCAAAGTGCAGACTTTGGTCATGCATGGAGAACCAAAGGTTATGTACTCTGTTTTTGTCGAGCCTGAGTCAGATCCAATCTGTACAGTGCAATGGTCACAGCACTTTACCAATCTACCGTAATGGAATGTGATATTTTGTAAACCTATCAAAACTACACCTGATCCAGATAGATGGTTTCAGTCCAGACAGTTACACCGTCTACTTCTTACTAAGAGATTCTTACACTTCACACAATTCTGATTCTGCAAGTTGTACATTCTGTTGTTTTAAAGAGGAAACTTCAAGACAATTGTGCTGGGGTTGCCCGCATGTGTACAGTTATTTTGGGATTCAGGGCAGGGATGGCTTAATGGAAACAGTGATAACTGTGCAACATTAACTCTGACACAATCCTTAAATAAATTTTATAAATAGAGAGGCACTTTGTCGCTTAGAATTGTGTGCATTAGGATGCTTTTGTTAAAAGTAAGATGCTTGCTGAAAGGGAGATAACCAAGGTCTTTAAGTTGTTTTCGATGGACTGAGCATTAGGACGGATTAGTTTTATACCACGTCTGTACAGTGAATCCATCTTTTAAAAAAAAAAAAAAAAAAAAACCACACAAACAACAAAAAAAACAAAAAACAACAACAACAAAAACACTGATGTTCACCACAGTCATCCCAGATGGTTAAAGCGCGATCTCGGCTAGTTTTGCCAGGAGAAACTGTTTTTCTCGAACCAGCTTTCCCAACTTTATCAAGGTTTGATTGCCACATGAGTGGTCATCAGTGACAACCCCTAGTAAATGATTTTCATGAAATTGTTGGGTTGCAACAGCATTAAAAGAAAGGTTAATTTGGGGAAGCCAAAGCTGCTGTTTTTGGCGGGTATTGTTACAAGCATGCTTTTAGTTTTTAATGGACTGACTACCCTATGACTAAAAATTGGATGTTTTTAACAGCTATGTGAAAATTGCACTAAAAGTGTTGTAATGTTCTCAGTGCAGAATGCTCGTGAGACTTAAGGGTTATTCCGCCATTTCGTCACAGTGAGCAAGCCAGTCTCATTAATTGTATGAATCAAAGCTAAGACATACCCATCGGACAATCTGAGCGTGACGTCACATATCGGCCCGATCAATAGCTGCTTGGTTTCGAGCTCAGCTCTACCTCCCCTTCTCGACTGTTGTGCACCAGACATCAAACATATTACACCCCCGCTCGCGTAACTCGAACACGGATAAGTAGAAATTCGGCTAAGTCGAACAAAAAAAATCCGCCGGCAGAACCCCTTTTTTGTAACACTAATTTTACTTCGGCTAAGTCGAAATTTGAAGAATACGTAGCTAAGTCGAAACACGCTTAAGTCAAGTCGAACATTTTTTTGTTTGCTGACTACGGTTAAGTCGAATTCGAAGCCTGTACATGGTACCACCCGCCACAATGACAGAATAAGGGGAATCCCCCACCCCCGCGTTTCCTCTTGGCTTCATTCTTAAACTCGTATGCTGCCAGACACGAAGATTACACGTACACAACTGACCTCCTAACCTCCTTTTTCCACCCCAGCTTCTCGTCTCCACGTATTTAAAGGCCGTTCTTAACCGGGCGAACTTTTGGTTCGCGAACTATGTTCGAAGAGTACGGCGAACTAGATTCGCGCACGTTGTTTCTTAACCGACCGAACACTTCTTGGCAAACTCTGGTTCGAAAGGTACGACGAACTCGGTTTGAGGTCTGCACAGCGTGACGTGGGAACCCTCGCGATCCTTTGGCGGATCCTGCCCTCTGATTGGTTGCTCGGGGAGAGCTGTTGTGGATTATGTGGATGATTACACGGCCGGCACCGCAGATGCCGTAGTTTTCGGGCCTGGTTAATGCCGGGATATTTATGACAGGGAGCGTCGAATGCGGCCCTGTCCCGCATTTTAAGCTTTGAGTTGCCGCTACGCTTGTGACAAGCTGTAACCTCCCGACTTGAACCCTTTTTGCCCTGATCAAATACGTACAGGTCAACTCGCCACAATACCAAATCGCCACAGGATAGAAATTAATTTGATTTACTCTGACCTCAAACCCTTACCCACACTCTAACCCAAACCCTAACCAAGAACCTTACCCTGACCCAAACCCTGTTCATACAGCCTAACCCTAACCTAAGCCGAATTCATAATCCTTAGCGTGTGGCGACTCCTATGGCCGTGGCGTATGGCATGTTGGTTTTGTTTCAAGTTACCCCACTGGGAATACAGGTCAACGGTAAGAAACACACACACACACACACACACACACACACACGCACACACACACACACACACACACACACACACACACACACACACACACACACACACACACAAAGGCGCACACGCACACGAGGGGGTGGGGGGGGGGTGGTCATCAGGAGACGTACATAGGGGGGTCGGTGTGTTGCCCCAGGGATCGGGCTCTGCACTGCGCTCTGGGTTGGGGACGGCTGTCTTCGAAAACAGTGGTTCGATCGCCACCACTTGGTATAGGGGTGGACCAGGGTAATAACATAAGGGAACTGAGGAGTTGCCTCCGAGTGGGGACGGCCCATCCCGCTGGTTTTTAATAGGAAAGAAATGGTATTCTTTTAAGTCGAAATATCACGCAAATTTCGACCGATTTCGACAAATCCGAGTAATATACGCTTAAGTCGATATGTCTAGTGAATTTGCTACGAATTCGGCTTATCCGTGTTTTTGGATAAGTCGAAATTCGGATATGTTGGTACAAATTTTCAGTCCCCAAGCGATTTCGAGTTATCCGTGTTCGACTGTAATATATTAGTGGCACGTTTTGAGAACAATAAAAAGCAATGTAAACAACGACCACACACACACACACACACACACACACACACGCACGCACGCACGCACGCACGCACGCACGCACGCACACACAGAGGACACATAACAACGAATATACAAAAAAAGTGAGGTGAACTTGTAATTTGTTGGTATATAGATCTGCTGATATTGTTGTTACAGACGTAATCATGCACCATACAAAAAGAATTTAGTTTCTTCCTCTTGTCGCGTTCGTATCCCTGCTGGGGCCAAATATGTGTGCTGGCTTTTTCATCGTTGCCCCGTCTTTGAATCACCCGCAGGGGCGCCGGAACCGGGGGGAGGGGGGAGCTGTACTCAAGGAGGGGGGGTAAGAGTATCTTTTTGCCCCCCCCCCACCCCCCCCCCCGGAAAATCAGGTGACTATGGCAAGGGGGGGGGGGGAAGCCTTGGTCTTGTCCCCCCCTCCCTTTCCCCACCCCCCCCCTCTTTCTGCGCTCTCCCTCATCCCACCCAAAAGAGAACTCAGTTTAGCCATTGCATGAAATATCAAAACGACTTGGCAGAAAGTCGTCTGATAATCACTACCCCCCCCCCCCCCGCCCCCGCTTTTCATTTTCTCCGGGCAACGTCCTTCCTTTCACTGGCTCTGGCGTTTCCCGCCTCTGAGATTCTGCCCCCCCCCTCCCCCCAACATCTTCCGGCGCCCCTGACCCGTATGTGGTGGAAAAGGATGTTAAACCCCCAAGCACCCACCCACCCTTCCTCTTGTCGCTTCAGAGCTATTCAAGGTTAACTGTTTGGCGTAAATCTAAACGTGAGCCACTGAACTTTCTTATTAGACGGCGTTTTGGCACTCTGGTAAATGGTGCGGGTCATGAGTTTGAATCCTCACTGGGAGCTAAAAGTGTATCGGATTTTCATCTGATGTTTGTGATGTTTTTTTTTTTTTGTTTTTTTTTTCTCGTTACCCCGTATAACACCCGTATTTCCCCGTGCATCACCCGTATTTCCCCGTGTATCACCCGTATTTCCCCGTGCATCACCCGTATTTCCCCGTGTATCACCCGTATTTCCCCGAACATCACCCGTATTTCCCCGTATATCACCGCATTTCCTAGAAAAGGGACACCCACCCATATACCCGTCTACAGTGGTGGAAAAGAACGTGAAACTAGAAGAAACAGCAGAAGCTATACGTATAGTTTTGGTGATACATGTACCGTACGCGGTGCACGCCAGGGACAACGTCGCTGTCCACACTGTACTGACTGTAATTCTGTACTCTAAAAATAATAATAATAATAGTGGAGATTTTTAACGCGCCTAACCCAGGGGCTGGCTCTAGGCGCTTTACAATATAACGGGAGGGGGGGGGGGCAGCAACAACCCGCGAAAATAAAGACTGATAAAATAAAAAAAAACTCGCATTGTCTCCCTGCAGGCAACAGAGACCATGGCAGTAAGAGAGCGGGGACCCCAACATCCTGCCCAACCACAGGATGTGGGGAACCCAACCCAAATAAACCATCTTACACACACACACACACACACACACACACACACACACACACACACACACACACACACACACACAGAGTGTACAAGACAATAAAAAGCTGGGTTGAATTACTGGGAGGAGAAGAGGTGCGTTTTCAATTTAGCTTTGAATGTTGCCAAGGACTGAGCGTGGCGGATGTGGGAGGGAAGGCTGTTCCATGTGACTGGGCCAATGTACGAAAAGGCTCGTTGGCCTTGGAACTTTCGACGACGGACGGGCACACGGAGTAGGCGAGTGTCGGCGGAAGAGCGCAAGTTACGGGATGGCGTGTACAGCTGTATTAGAGAGGCCAAGTAAGGTGGAGCTGAACCAGTGATGATATTGTAACAAACAGTGGCAATTTTGTAGTGGATTCTGTTTTGGATGGACAGCCAGTGGAGATCAGACAGCAGGAGAGAAACATGTTGACGTTTTGGTACTCTATACGACTGTACCCTGTACGACATCAATAATAACTACTGTATAATAAAGGAAACTTATAAAGCGCTTACACTTGTATAATAACAGGCTGTAAGCGCCGTATGTGATGACAAAGCTCAGTACAGTTTACAACTCACAGGCAGCGTAAACTACAATTTACAATGTAGTACCTAATAACGAATGTCAGCCACGTAAGACACAAATACAAAATACACATGAAAAGCTTGCGTACCGCACAACACACAGGCATCATGTTAACTATACGCACATTCTCAACATGCACCGATATAGGACAGCGGATAGACTAAATCAGTTTTGGGTTTTGAACAGGTGGGTTTGAAATTCTCTATTTACTTGTCTGGCACACTAAAACGTAGCGGAAACATTTACATTTTTATCAAATGCGCTTCACCCTTGCTTCAAAACAGTAGTTTATTAGGATATAGCACAACTGACAAGTGCGAAGCCTTGCGTCGCGGTAACATGGCACCAAGGCTTCTAGAAAAGCGCAACAAGCGATTGTACAAGAAAATCAAAGAAAAAAAGAAAGTCGTATATCTCAGATACTAGATGCTGCAAAGTGAAGTATGTCTCTCCCCCCCCCCCCACCCCCTTCCCCACATCCATTCTGTCACATACCGGGCATGAACACATTACATTCACGTGTTTCGAAGGGCCAGTTTAGCAACTGGGTGAAGTGGGGGGGGGGACCATGTGTTAAGGTTTTTACTACCATGCACCCACCGTTTGTGCAGAGCCTTTGCATACCTTTGTGTGCTTTTTTTTATTTTTATTTTTTTTTTTGCTGCCCCAACTCTTTGCCAGACAGTTCCAGTGGTGTTCCTCCCAGGTAATGGTTTGAATCCACTGAGGGCTCGAAAGCTGGGGCAATTTTTATTATGCATGATGATGAAGATGAGGATGGTGGTAAGATGATGCTATGGAGGTCCGTGTGGTTTTAGACTGCGGGACAGGGCCGCATTCCACGCTTACTGTCATAAATATCCCGACATTAACCAGGCCCGGAAACTACGGCACCTGCGGTGCCGGCCGTGTAATCATCCACATCATACCACGTGGGAAGCACCCCCAAAGTCACACCCGTGAAGTGGATGAAGCTCGGCTGTGTGGCCGATAGCACACCCGCTTTGGGTAGGAGCCGACCTAGGTAGGAAAAATCCCGCTTGCGGCTGGGACTCGAACCCGGGTCTCCCGGTCCATGGTCCGAAGTGCTAACCACTACACTACGGGGGCCGGTGAAAGTGCATATTATTATCTTTCAAACCGTACGCAAGACGATTAGGAAACGTCTGAGGAAGACCTTTTTCAAAAAAAAATAAAAATAAAAATTACTAAAATCGCCCTGTTGGCAATGGTTTGCATGCACACAGTGCCTGGGTCACGGGGGAATTACACCGTACACGACGCGAGGTCAAGGTCGGCAATGAGTTAAAAGTTTCTTTTTTTTTTTTTGGTTGTTGTTGTTTTTTTTGTTTCAAGTCTTTAAGAATATCTCACAGTGTAAATCCCTCCGCTTTTGGAGTTTTGTTATATTCACAGGCAATTTTATCTATTTCCAAATATTTTCAATATTTGTCCTTATAGACTTAATGGTGTAGCTATTGTTCTGTATAAGACTCCAGATGTGTGTAAAAGGCCGTATTTAACTTTCGAATCCCGGTTCGGGCCAAATATAGTATATTTGTGCTGGCCCTTTTCACCAGCATCAACATATCAACTGAACGGCATCTCAGCCTTTTGACCAACCCTGTGGCTTTGAATAAGGTCACTGAAAATGAATGGTCTTTAGACCGTGATGATTTCGGGTGTGGTAAAGAGTGAGCAGTTACTAAAAGAGTGCCATCATTCACCCAAGACACCGCCTTCTTGGACTTTCACCGAAACTCTGTGGCTTTGGTCTTTGTGTGTGAGATCACTGGAAACTGTATAACGAAATGACAACTATGCCAGTTACAAGTATGAGATATGAATTGCCTCGCATTTGTGATCACCGAGAAAATGAAAGTACTAATTAGAAGCTTGACTATCTCTAAAGGTCATTCAAAATTATAGCAATGGAACGTACGGCCTCGCCACTAACTGTCAACTGTGTCACGTTCAATGCCCCCCCCCCCCACCCCCTCCACCCAATATCCTCCCTCTTTTCACTGTAACTCCCCCCCCCCTCCCCACGCTCTCACCCACCACTCTCTCCCCTCCCCACTCGTTCCCTTCCATTTTCGTTTCTGTAGTGTTCCGGTTTATATCCTGTAGTAATTCTTAAGTTATTGTTGTTTTTCTGTAGCAAGGACAAGTTGTATGATAAGCACTAGCGCTTACCACTTCTAACATTGCAAATCAAAGTTCATTCATTCATTCATTTTTTTCCTCACACCCTTTAAAATTGTCCCTTTTCTAAGAAACGTTGGAAATGTTGCTTTAGATAGCAAGACAACTACAATCTGTAGTGTTAGTTTGTGATTGTTATCCAGATTAAATCGTCTTGCAGCGTGTAAACTAAATTAATTTTGATTCCTGTGTAACACATTCAGTCCCGGTCAAGATGGTATCCCCGCCCTTGGGAAAGCCCAACCGCTCTCCGTGCCATCCCTGCATTCACTGATTGTTAATTCTTATTCTTCTCAGTCGTCATTTGTAAATGTTCCATTATATGTCTGGTTTACAAGGGTCTTCTCTCGCTCGGTTAGAATGTTATCGTCAGTCACTCCCTGAGTCGCTGTTTGCACACCTGTTGATTGGCAGAGACTTTGTTACTGCAAGGACTGTCTCAGATTTCTCACCATTCCTGATCTTTCTTGACTGGTGATCGTCCACCATTTCTTGCAGGACCATGTCCTAACCCCACTTACAGCCGGTGTCGTAACGGGAAGTGCGTGTGGCACGGATTTCAGTGTGACGGCTGGGATCAATGTGGAGACAACTCTGACGAAGAAGGATGTCGTGAGTAGATGTGCTACTACATTTTGCCTGACAATCATCTTAAAACTAAAACAGCTCATGTGAGAGGTCAGAGTATAACGTGTAAATTTTACACAGACATGCAACAGACTTCAACCAACAGCATCATTTGGATACGCTGAAAAGTCTTATAGTTTATTCAAGTCGTGTTAGTTTCCATGTATTTCAAACACATGTTTATAACTGTTATCCCTAGAAAGGAATGCCAAATCCGCTAGTTTATATCAAATAATTAATTTTGTAAAACTTGTAAGTGGCTCGCAGCCTTAGAATGGTATTGTTAATTTCTTTTTGAAGAAAGTATGGGGGTGTACGTGTGTTTGTATGTTGTGTGCAGAAACACTTTGTTCGCCTTTATGCTATTGAATGGTTCGGTGTTCCTCGACAAAGCTCCTTTTTAAACTATCATTTATTTCGCGGAGATAGCCAATTCCTAAAATCCTACTAGTTACCCTTTCGAATTCTCTGACTCTGTGTGTGTGTGTGTGTGTGTGTGTGTGTGTGTGTGTGTGTGTGTGTGTGTGTGTGTGTGTGTGTGTGTGTGTGTGTGTGTGTGTGTGTGTGTGTGTGTGTGTTTTAAAAACATTCAAATTCGCAGCACCAAGAAGTTGTCGTGTGGGTTACTTCCAGTGCAACAGTGGGAAGTGTATCCTGTCATGGCTGCGGTGTTTGGGAATCGATTTCTGTGGGGACAACTCTGACGAAGACGGATGCCGTGAGTACTCTCCGTCACTCTCTTACTCTGTCTCTCTCTGTACTGTTGTGTCTGTCTTATTGCCTGTCTGTCTGTATTAAAAAAAAAAAAGAATAAAAGGAGGGGGTGACAACAGCGGAACAGATTTCTGTTATTTCATGATGCGAGTCACTTCAGGATGATGTTCACTGTAGCTCCACGCAAGTCGCACTAAGATGTGCGGGACTGGGTGTGGTTCGTTTTCCGATCGGAAAATATCCTGGACTGTGTCGATAGTAGTTGGTGACGACAAGAAGGGAAGCCAAAAACGTGTTTGTGTGCTGTTGGGAGAAACAGAAGCTGCTGTGGCTGCACCAACTGTCCTTGTATTCTTGACGTCATGTCCATCTTTCTGCTTGTGCTTGTTTTCCGGCAGGGCTTCACACTGGTGTGTACAGTCATATTCATTATGTCAATGGACTGTGCTCTCCTTGTGCGAGAATGGTAGCGTTAGTGGCACGTACAGGGTGATTCGTGTCGACCATCGACGTATAGATCTAGATCTATACGTCTGTGGTGTCGACTCTACTTACCCGACACGCTCAATCCAGGCACGTCGTCTGCTGTCCATAGTGGGTTGTGCCCCTTTCACTATGACAGAAATGGGAGACCCATCGCCGTGATGTGCTGATTCCTCTACAGGGTTGAAACAGAACATTTATCGTGAACATTATTTTAGAGCATTTTTAATTCCAATCTGACGATATATGACACTTTTATTTCTGGTACACTTTTTTTTTTATAGGGAAAACTACCTTTCGGTTTTAGAGATTATATTGGAAGTCACGACATCACTTGATCCTTGACTCGCTTAATTTAATCTGTGGGATCATTCGGTACAAGGACCTAAGTGTCATGGATTGGATAGGCACCTATGTCATTTTACCATATGACGGAAGAGGTTTTGATGACGATTTCACTACTTGGATGTGCGCCAGCAGCCAGTCAGCTGTCCACAGTTCTCTGAATTTTACAATACTCTGTGATATTCTGACGCTGTCAACCTGTCTATATATCTATTGCAGCACCAAGTGAGTGTCTAGAGGTTATCACCAGTGTAACAATGGGAAGTGCGTGAGTCCAGTGTACAGGTGTAATGGACGAGACGACTGTGGAGACAACTCTGACGAGGACGGATGTCGTGAGTATACGCTCTCTCTCTTTCTCTCTCTCTCCACTGTGCCTGACTTCATGTGACTAGTGCGGGGGAGTTTTTCTGAGAGTGTAAACCGACGAGCGTTTAGTGTGCGATGGTGACTGTCGTGTGTGTTCTTCATCACGCCTTACTGTCGAGTTGACTCTATATTGTTGCTGATTTATTTCCTCTTTTTATACTTTCACTATCGTATTATTGTATTACATTTGAGTTTCCTAGTTCATTTATACTTTCACAGTAACTTGGGAATATTAGTACGTAACAGTAGTAGTTGAGATTGTCTTCTTTTTTACCTTGTTCAGTTCTACTGCACCTCACCTTATAGTTTGTTCTTTTTTTTTTCTTTCTTTCGTAACTCAAATAATTATATCCAACTTTTTGGCATGACTAATTCTGTATAAAAGGTTCCTTTAGTACTAACGTGATGGATCCGAAGCAACAAAACCTGCGCATGTGACATTTAAATGTGTACCATCTTTTTAACAAGATATCCGACATTAATTTTTGTTTTTCTTAAGACGCCGTATCTGTTCCATGTATTTGGCATTTCTGAAACGAGACAGAACGCTAGTATGTGTGATGATGCTATCAGTTTACCCAGGTGTTTTTATGTTTATGTTTATGTTCTGTTATGCGGGGCGGTCATTGGTCTAGTGGTAAAAACTTCGCCACCAATTCGAGAGGTCAGGTTCGAGTGCCACTCGGGACAAAGAATTTTTCCTTCTTGTAGGTGGCACCGTTCATTCGGGCCGAGCGTCCTAGGCTCTATCCGGGTACTCCGGCTTCCTCCCCCTCTGCTTTGGAAATGTTTCGCCCACAAAATTTGATTATAAATTTAAAATTTTGAAACTTAAATAGCGGAGATGACCTTTGGCACCACGTGACTGCACTATGTTTATGTCAAATGTGTGAGAGAATGAACGTGATTCACATGAGTGTGCATGTTGGGTTCAGTTCGCGGCGCTTTGAGCTAACGGTTTTGTCTCTGTATCTGGACACTGTGTGAACTCTGCAACTGTGACACAGTTCTGTTTTTTTTTTTTTTTTTTTTCGCACTTCGGAAAGCTTTTTGTTGGGAGCTTAGATCTTTAAGGCATCGCTGTATCACTACACCGCTGTATAAGGCCATCGCTGTATCAACACACCGCCGTGTTAGGCCATCGCCGAATCAATACACCGCTGTGACGCTAAGGCCACCACTGTAATTGTAATGATTTTTATTGTCAGTTTTGTCTGAGCAGACAATGCAATTTCCCTTCGAGGAACGAATAAAGTGATATCAACACTCCGCTGTGCTAAGGCACTGCTGTATCAGCACACCGCTGTGCTAAGGCACTGCTGTATCAACACTCCGCTGTGGTAAGCACTGCTGTATCAACACACCGCTGTGCTAAGGCACTGCTGTATCAGCACACCGCTGTGCTAAGGCACTGCTGTATCAACACACCGCTGTGCTAAGGCACTTCTGTATCAACACACCCGCTGTGCTGATCGAGGCACTGCTGTATCAACACACCGCTGTGCTAAGGCACTGCTGTATCAGCACACCCCTGTGCTAAGGCACTGCTGTATCAACACACCGCTGTGCTAAGGCACTGCTGTATCAACACACCGCTGTGCTAAGGCACTGCTATATCAACACACCGCTGTGCTAAGGCACTGCTGTATCAACACACCGCTGTGCTTAGGCACTGCTGTATCAACACACCGCTGTGCTAAGGCACTGCTGTATCAACACACCGCTGTGCTAAGGCACTTCTGTATCAACACACCGCTGTGCTTAGGCACTGCTGTATCAACACACCGCTGTGCTAAGGCACTGCTATATCAACACACCGCTGTGCTAAGGCACTGCTGTATCAACACACCGCTGTGCTAAGGCACTTCTGTATCAACACACCGCTGTGCTTAGGCACTGCTGTATCAACACACCGCTGTGCTAAGGCACTGCTATATCAACACACCGCTGTGCTAAGGCACTGCTGTATCAACACACCGCTGTGCTTAGGCACTGCTGTATCAAAACACTGCTGTGCTAAGGCACTTCTGTATCAACACGCCGCTGTGCTGATCGAGGCACTGCTGTATCAACACACCGCTGTGCTGATCGAGGCACTGCTATATCAACACACCGCTGTGCTGATCGAGGCACTGCTGCATCAACACACCGCTGTGCTAAGGCACTTCTGTATCCGCTGTGTCAACGTACAGCGGTGATTTGACACAACGGTATGTATGTAAAGGCCAGTCACTGCTCTGTCAAATCACCGCTGTAACAACAACCACATATGTCTATCGCTATTTCTTGATCTCTCTCTCTCTCTGGCGCGCGCGAGCGTGTGTGTGCATGTGTGTGTGTGTGTGTGTGTGTGTGTGTGTGTGTGTGTGTGTGTGTGTGTGTGTGTGTGCGCGCGCGCGCGCGAGATATTCAATCTTTCCGTCGTATACACATCTTGTTTCCAAATCTCATTTTGCAAGTAGAATAATTAGCACTGTCTTCTGTTGTATTGTTTTCACTTTGTATGGTAGTATGGTAACGGCAAACTTGCGAACGGTCATTGCGCCAACAGCTTCTACCGTGGGTAAATAAAGTATATTGTCATTGGCATTGTCTCTCTCGGTGTCACCGTTAAGGAGGGATAGGGAGAACGAAAGGGCAAACACACCAACACTTAGGAGGAAAGACAGAGGTCCGCAATGGGAGGCCAGGAAATAAAAAATAGACGTATTTACACACACATAGATTTATTTACAACGGACATAGCCCAGTAGTCACATCCACTCACACTCGCACATTACCCTGTCCCTTCCCGCACCGTCTTGCCCACCGTCGCCGAGAGTCCCACTACACCGACCTCTAACCATAGGCTTGACTCACGCCCCTTGGTGACGGCCTCGTATGGAGTCGTGGTCTAGGTGGTAAGTAGCAGCAACGTGTGAAGAACGTCAGGGAACACAGGGGCTCTCTGTACCCCTCGGGCGGAGCGACGCTAGTGGAGCTCACGGACTGTTCAGGGCAGGAGCGACCCACAGGTGGCTTGTTGCAGCTCAGCCGCAGCTTGTCCCCGGCGAAACCGCAGACGGAACAAAAGACAGGAAAATGAAGCGAGAAAACAACCTGGAAACACATTTCTCAGTTGTAACACAGTTCGCATTGTGCTTGCATTGGGAACTACGAGTCAAGCCCGTTTACTGCTCGGTTTTATTTCCCCAACCATTCTACCACAATAACACAAACACATGGAACACCACAACACATACAGCACCGACTGTTTCCCCGTTCGGCCCGTAGTTGACCCCTGACTACACCAAGCTTCCTAGCATTATCCTAACCACTAATTCCAGCAATAGTTTACTGCCATACTATTCCGGCTAGACAATTAGTAGCTCCGTTACAGCTAACGAATGGATTTACACAACTCATTTTCGGTAGCTCCAAGCTTTTAGCGCGACAATGAATACTCATTCGCAAAATTCGCTCTATAGCGAGAACGCACACGAAGGCGAAAACAATGACAATGGCGGAATTCACCACTACAATATGGGAATGTCAAAGGGACAAATATTTGGCCGGCTGGGGCCAAATATTTGTGCTGGCCTTTTTTCTCGTTGCCCCGTCTTTGATATCACCCTTATGTGGTGGAAAAGGACGTTCCACCCCCAAACACCCACCCCACCCACCCTTATCATTGTGTCTATTTAAAGACAGCTGGGCTGTGATAAAAGAGTGTACATCAGAATACAACTCATTAAAACCGTGAACATAGAATTGTAGCCTACCCAAGTAATGATAACGACAACACTGCATAGTCCGCAACACTGAATTAATTGGATGTGCATTTACCACTGCTGCCAACCACCCCAAAAGGACCGTTCACAATAAAGGCGCCTACTGTTTTACAGAACTCCAGTAATCAAAAACCCATGCTATTGGTAGAAGCATCATCGGATGAACGCAATACCAGATCAGCAACATTAATTATTACTCTGATCGTAACTTACAATAAATTCCTTATTATCCAACTCATGCTCTAGTAATGGCGACTCTGTTAAAGTCGACAAAGGGGCAAACACGCATGAATATCAATAGCTGCCATAATATTTTCAAGGTTACTTAATGCATCTCTATTAAATTTAAAATAATCAGTGCCCCTAGCCTTAGGTTGGAGGTAAACGCAAGCACACAAGGTGCCCATTGTCTCTTATCATTAACAAAATACAAAATGCCTGGGCGAAGTTAAAAATAAACGAATTTATATTTTCAAACAACGGTGCTGTCAACACTTGCCTTCCTATCTTTTGACTCAAGAACTGTCAAACTTAACTAGATGATCGTTCATACAAACCATAACCCCGCCTGATTTTTTTTAAGCCTTTCTCTGTTTCTGTTTAAAAAAAAAACAAAAAAAAAAAACGTGACACCAGCTTGCTCTCAGACAATACAACAATGTCATCAAGGCTCATTAGTTTACTTCTCATGCCAAATACATTTAGTTCCATACATCCTGACATGTGCATACACCATCATCACCGTTAACATCCGTATGTGCACATGTAATACCATCCGAGCTAACAGCCTTACGTGGATATGCATCATCATCACGACTAACATCCTTACGTGTACATGCACCATCATCACCACTAACATCCTTACGTATACATACACCGTCACCACCACTAACATCCTTACGTGTACATACACCATCATCACAACTAACATCCTTACGTGAACATACACCATCACCACCACTAACATCCTTACGTGTACATACACCATCATCACCACTAACATCCTTACGTGTACATGCACCATCATCACCACTAACATCCTTACGTGTACATGCATCATCATCACCACTAACATCCTTACGTGTACATGCATCATCATCACCACTAACATCCTTACGTGTACATACACCATCATCACCACTAACATCCTTACGTGTACATGCACCATCATCACCACTAACATCCTTACGTGTACATGCACCATCACCACCAGTAACATCCTTACGTGTACATGCACCATCATCACCACTAACATCCTCACGTGTACATACACCATCATCACCACTAACATCCTTACGTGTACATGCACCATCACCACTAACATCCTTACGTGTCCATACACCATCATCACCACTAACATCCTTACGTGTACATGCACCATCACCACTAACATCCTTACGTGTACATACACCATCATCACCACTAACATCCTTACGTGTACATACACCATCATCACCCTAACATCCTTACGTGTACATACACCATCATCACCACTAACATCCTTACGTGTACATGCACCATCACCACTAACATCCTTACGTGTACATACACCATCATCACCACTAACATCCTTACGTGTACATGCACCATCACCACTAACATCCTTACGTGTACATACACCATCATCACCACTAACATCCTTACGTGTACATACACCATCATCACCCTAACATCCTTACGTGTACATGCACCATCACCACCCCTAACATCCTTACGTGTACATACACCATCACCACCACTAACATCCTTACGTGTACATGCACCATCATCACCACTAACATCCTTACGTGTACATACACCATCATCACCACTAACATCCTTACGTGTACATGCATCATCACCACCCCTAACATCCTTACGTGTACATGCACCATCATCACCACTAACTTCCTTACGTGTACATACACCATCATCACCACTAACATCCTTACGTGTACATGCATCATCATCAGGACTAACATCCTTACGTGTACATACACCATCATCACCACTAACATCCTTACGTGTACATGCACCATCATCACCACTAAACATCCTTACGTGTACATACACCATCATCAGCACTAACATCCTTACGAGTACATGCACCATCACCACCACTAACATCCTCACGTGTACATACACCATCACCACCACTATCATCCTTACGTGTACATACACCATCATCACCACTAACATCCTTACGTGTACATACACCATCACCACCACTAACATCCTTACGTGTACATGCACGTTGTATCAACACACCGCTGTGCTAAGGCACTTCTGTATCCGCTGTGTCAACGTACAGCGGTGATTTGACACAGCGGTATGTATGTGAGGGTGGGTGGGTGTTTGGGGGTTTAACGTCCTTTTCCACCACATACATGTATATATATATATAAAAGTGTTGCTACCCCCCACTTACTACACCACTGCACCCCGTTTGCTACACCACTACACCCCACTTGCTACACCACTACACCCCACTTGCTACACTACTACACCCCACTTACTACATCACTATACCCCATTTACTACACTGCTACACCCGACTTACTACACCACTACACCCCACTTGCTACACCACTACTCTGCTACACCCTAGTAAAGACATTGTTATCGCGTGACTTTGCCATACAACACACACACACACACACACACACACACACACACACACACACACAAAATTCTCTTGTTGCAGCGTGACATTAGAGAGAGAGAGAGAGAGAGCATTTAAAATATTGACTTGCTACACATCACTTACATGAATTTTCTCTGACTGCAGTCTGACACTATTGTGCACATTTTGAGTGTTTGTGTGCCCGAGGGAGAGGTAGGTTGCACCGCTAGACAGGTGTTCGGGTGAGCAGTCGAGTGTCTGCCTCCCTGCTGAACTAATCCCCTTGTAATTGTTGCCCAACGGCAGTAGTGATGCGGGTGGGTGGATGTTTGGGGGGTTTAACGTCCTTTTCCACCACATAGGGTGATATCAAAGACGAGGCAACGACGAAAAAGCCAGCAGAAATATTTCGTCTCAGCCGGGATCGAACTCACGACCCGAGCATCTACCATTCGACCACCCCGGCTCCCCCAGTAGTGATGCGTGACACTAGCCAGCTAGGTGACAAAAGGAAGTGTTCAGCTGAGTGTGACCGCTGGTTGCTCTTTCAGTTCGCCTCATTGACACACAAAAAATCAATACTTTCGGACTCGGATTTCAGTGACTGAAGCAAAAGGATGTTTGAAGATGAAAAGTGCATGTATGTGTGTTTTATTGTTTGGTCATTCAGCAACCGCACATCCAGCTCTCTCGCTTCAGATAACTTTGAGTCTTTGGGAACCCCACTGAATGTGCATGCAGGTTATGGGAATGATGAAATGTCTCTTTCTAGTGCTGCCCATTTTTGTCGTCAGTCAGTGGACATAACCGGAAAGAATCACGGCAATTTTGCGCTATTTTAAAGCAGAAACATGTATCGTGTAAACTTGCTAGACCTGTCCGATCACATGTAGGATGTTAGTTTGAAAGGTTAGGCACGTTTTCTGTCGGAACATTGCACCCTGTAAAAGCCGATCACCTGTCTAAAACGGCCAGTTTGACTCAGTCCCTAGGGTGACCGTTTGACTGTACAACAAAAATGACATTTGATTCCTGTTTTGTTATTCCATGACTTCTGTTGTATAATGTGGGTTTAAAAAAAAAAAAAAACTCCAGCATGTCAGTTTTGAAGTGTAAATATCAGTACAGTCAAATACGCTTAAGCCGAACTCGCCCGGGGAATGGAAAATCGTTTCGCTTATCCGAGTTTCTGCATATCCGAGTTCGGATAAGCCAAAAACCTTTCCCGAGAAATGACCCTGCAGTTCGGCTTAACCGAGTTAGTCTTACCGTCGTATACACATACCTCTTGTAGCAAATCTCATTTTGCAAGTAGAATAATTAGCACTGTCTTCTGTTGTATTGTTTTCATTTTGTATGGTAGTATGGTAACGGCAAACTTGCGAACGGTCATTTTGCGCCAATAGCTTCTACCGTGGGTAAATAAAGTATATTGTCATTGACATTGTCTCTCTCGGTGTCACCGTTACGGAGGGATAGGGAGAACGAAAGGGTAAACACACCAACACTTAGAAAGAAAGAGAGAGGTCCGCAATGGGAGGCCAGCAAATAAAAAAATAGACTTATTGACACACACATAGATTTATTTACAATGGACGTAGTAGTCACATCCACTCACACTCTCGCACACCAGCCTGTCCCTTCCCGCGCCGTCTTGCCCACTGTCCCACTACACCGACGGCGACCTTTAACCATAGGCTTGACTCACGCCCCTTGGTGACGGCCATCATCCCACTATCATCCTTACGTGTACATGAACTATCACCACCACTAACATCCTTACGTGTACATACACCATCATCACCACTAACGACCTTGCGTGTACATGCACCATCATCACCACTAACATCCTTACGTGTACATGCATCATCATCACCACGAACATCCTTACGTGTACATACACCATCATCACCACTAACATCCTTACGTGTACATGCATCATCACCACCACGAACATCCTTACGTGTACATACAACATCATCACCACTAACATCCTTACGTGTACATGCACCATCATCACCACTAACATCCTTACGTGTACATACACCATCATCACCACTAACATCCTTACGTGTACATGCATCATCACCACCCCTAACATCCTTACGTGTACATGCATCATCATCACCACTAACATCCTTACGTGTACATGCACCATCATCACCACTAACATCCTTACGTGTACATACACCATCATCACCACTAACATCCTTACGTGTACATGCACCATCACCACCACTAACATCCTTACGTGTACATACACCATCACCTCCACTAACATCCTTACGTGTACATACACCATCATCACCACTAACATCCTTACGTGTACATGCACCATCATCACCACTAACATCCTTACGTGTACATACACCATCACCTCCACTAACATCCTTACGTGTACATACACCATCATCACCACTAACATCCTTACGTGTACATGCACCATCACCACCACTAACATCCTTACGTGTACATACACTATCACCTCCACTAACATCCTTACGTGTACATACACCATCATCACCACTAACATCCTTACGTGTACATGCACCATCATCACCACTAACATCCTTACGTGTACATACACCATCATCACCACTAACATCCTTACGTGTACATACACCATCATCACCACTAACATCCTTACATGTACATGCACCATCATCACCCTAACACTGATCCTTACGTGTACATGCACCATCATCACCACTAACAACCTTACGTGTACATGCACCATCATCACCACTAACATCCTTACGTGTACATACACCATCATCACCCTAACATCCTTACGTGTACATGCACCATCATCACCACTAACATCCTTACGTGTACATACACCATCATCACCCTAACATCCTTACGTGTACATACACCATCACCACCCCTAACATCCTTACGTGTACATACACCATCATCACCACTAACATCCTTACGTGTACATGCACCATCATCACCACTAACATCCTTACGTGTACATACACCATCATCACCACTAACATCCTTACGTGTACATACACCATCATCACACTAACATTCTTACGTGTACATACACCATAAACACCACTAACATCCTCACGTGTACATACACCATCATCACCACTAACATCCTTACGTGTACATGTACCATCATCACCACTAACATCCTTACGTGTACATACACCATCATCACCCTAACATCCTTACGTGTACATACATCATCATCACCACTAACATCCTTACGTGTACATGCACCATCATCATCACTAACATCCTTACGTGTACATGCACCATCATCACCACTAACATCCTTACGTGTACATACACCATCATCACCCTAACTTCCTTACGTGTACTAGCACCATCATCACCACTAACAACCTTACGTGTACATGCATCATCATCACCACTAACATCCTTACGTGTACATGCACCATCATCACAACTAACATCCTTACGTGTACATACACCATCATCACCACTAACATCCTTACGTGTACATACACCATCACCACTAACATCCTTACGTGTACATGCACCATCATCACCACTAACATCCATACGTGTACATGCACCGTCATCACCCTAACATCCTTACGTGTACATACACCATGGTCACCACTAACATCCTTACGTGTACATGCATCATCATCACCACTAACATCCTTACGTGTACATGCACCATCATCACCACTAACTTCCTTACGTGTACATACACCATCATCACTACTAACATCCTTACGTGTACATGCACCATCATCACCACTAACATCCTTACGTGTATATGCACCATCATCACCACTAACATCCTTACGTGTACATGCACCATCACCACCAGTAACATCCTTACGTGTACATGCATCATCATCACCACTAACATCCTTACGTGTGCATACGCCATCACCACCACTAACATCCTTACGTGTACATGCTCCATCACCTCCACTAACATCCTTACGTGTACATACACCATCATCAGCACTAACATTCTTACGTGTACATACACCATCATCACCACTAACATCCTTACGTGTACATACACCATCATCACACTAACATCCTTACGTGTACATGCATCATCATCACCACTAACATCCTTACGTGTACATACACCATCACCACCACTAACATCCTTACGTGTACATGCACCATCATCACCACTAACTTCCTTACGTGTACATACACCATCATCACCACTAACATCCTCACGTGTACATACACCATCACCACCACTAACATACTTACATACACCATCACCACCACTAACATCCTTACGTGTACATGCATCATCATCAGCACTAACATCCTTACGTGTACATGCACCATCATCACCCTAACATCCTTACGTGTACATGCACCATTATCAC